>JAOBRG010370082.1:0-11889 GCA_027574985.1 Umimayanthus nakama | reverse complement strand
ATCTAAATAATTTAGGTCGGCCGAAAGTTTTAGTTCGATTCGGCTCATGTGAAGTACGGCGTCTGAAACGGGCCTAATGAACCCAAAACCTTGGCTTTGAATAGTTTTCGGCATATCATTGGATATATGAACACATTTGTGCATGCGTTTGTGCATGCATTTATGCATCTGCATTACTTGTGATTTGCACTTTCCTCCAAAGAAAACCGCCAACTGCCGACTCACGACACTTGTATTGTCAAAGACGTTCAACCAAACACAAGGCGATTCGATCCAACTGACAAAAAAGTGCTGCATGACGTTATTATAGAAACCTATTTTATGTTTTGGTCACACCAGGTACCAAACAGCTCTCAGTAATATCGGCCGCGTGGCCTTATCAACACCGTATGTGGACGTGTCCGGAGCTGGTGTGGTTATTACGGCTGCGCACACAATATACGTTGGTAGCAAAGAGAAACATACAACCGCTGATGACGTCACTGCTGTAATGGGGGCGGACATGCCTCTGACGTATTTCAGCAAGTTAGTGTATTGAGTTATTTTACTACTTAGCATAAACCAATTGAAATAACTACTGCTTTTTATGGCTTCTTCACGTTATACACACAAAGGCATGTAAATTCGGTTTTCGCCTTGGTCTTTGTGTTTGTCTTTGTCTTTGTCCGAGACATCGTCTGTTCGCCTCCGTCGTCGTCCCCTCGTGCTTGTCTCTTCGTCTCCGCCTTTGTATTCGTCTCATCGTCTTCGCCTTTGTCTTTCGTCTTTACATTTGTCTTCGTCTTGCCGTTTTCGCCTTCAAGTCTACTTTTTATGTCGGTCTTGCTAACGTCGTTGTCTCTTATTCTTCTCATTCGTCTATGTCATCGTCTCTTCTTTTTCGCCTTCACCTTTGTCTATGTCTTCGTCTCTTCGTCTTTGACTTTGTGTCTTTGTTTTTTTCTTGGACTTGATCGTCGCCTTCTTTATCTATGTCACTGTCTCTTCGTCTCCGTATTCATTTTTGTCTATGACATGGTCTCTTCGTTTTCGCTTTTGCCTTCGTCTCGTCGCCTTGGTTTTAGACTTTGTCATAATCTATTCGTCATCATCTGTTCGTCTTTGTTTCGGTCGATGCCTTTGCTTTTTGCCTTGCCATTGCCTTTGTTCAAGTTTAACCTTTGTTTATGTCTTTTCATATTGGATTTTACCCTAACCTAAAGCTTCATGTTTAGTTTTAGGTTTTTACCTTTTCATTTCAGCTACCATAACAATGTTTTTAGTATATTGACTTTAAATAATCCATCTGTAAACAGATTGCTGAAGGACACCTATCCTAAATGCAAAGATGCCGATTTCCGTTGCTTTGTGATGGACAGTGCTGGGTTCTTGATAATGCACGACGACTTTCTCGATCCCAAAATTACGGCAAAGACTGTCGAACTCATCCACATAACTCAAAAAGAGAAGGAAGTTGCTGCTGACTTGATTGCAGACCGTCATCTTAGGAAGAAGGAGTGTCAAAATGTGGAAAAAATAAAGAAGAATGTTTTCTGGGAGGTCAACATACCAACTGGTGTGGACAAGCTGGGAGCCATTGGATTTTGCTCCAAGTACCAAATAGAACCCGTTGCCAACAGCAACGCTTATGTTGGTAAGCTATAAAATAGTAATAATGATTCTAATAATTGAAAAGTAATGATTACAACAAAAGTGTATAATTCCTTTTATAATGTAATGTACACAGGAAGAATCCCAAAGCTGTGGCGCAAGACTGCTTCTACACATCTGTCCACACAAATGTCATAGCGGCTAGAATTGCCACCAATGTGACATCGTTAGCGCCGACGGTAGTGTGACAGCAGTGTACTAAACTATGCTGTGACAGCGATGGCAGCATTACTGGTGTGTCAGCGATATAAAAAAGGTCACGCTGCAACAGCGATGACAACGACAACACTGTTGCAATTCTGTGCAGACTATTGTGGTAGTGCTGTTAAAGCAGTGTAAAACGACAGCACTGCAAAAGCGATGGCCACATTAGTTTGATAACGACATACACATCACTACAAAAGTAGTGACAAAAGACAGCGCTGTCAAACTAATGTGCATGTCGTCGTCTCAGAATTGTCACTACCACTGCTGTTCCAGTGCTGTCACCATGAGCGCCATAACATTACTGTCAACACCATAGCTGTCAAAACTGACGCTGTGCTTTTTTCGCTGTGACAAAGCTATGCATACCAGCTTCTGACCACTGTGCAATTCCTACTGTGTAATTTAAAGATTCGCAAAAATTATTTCATTTATTGTTATTAATATTTCACAATTCATTATTATTATTAGTAGTAGTATTACTTTTGTTATTATTATTGTTTTTGTAATTGTTATTATTATTACTATTATTATTATTATTGTTATTATTATTATTATTAATATTATTTAACTTTGTTAATATATGTACATAAATGCCATGCCATAAGATTCCTACTGCCTTGTAATTTCTTCAAATTTAATTTAAAATTATTTGTCTTTTTTAAAAATTCTTTTTTTGATTCTGATTGAACTCTAACGGTTTGTAAACGAAGGAAAGAAACCATTAAAAGATAGCATAAATATACATTCCAGCACTTTCCCTCCACCTTAGGTATTATTAACACGCGAAATGGATGTCCTTCACGATCGTGCTACTGTGAAGACGAGTGCCCATCGTTCGCATTCTTGTGCCATTGTCCGTGTCTGGCAAAGCTGCCCAATTTCCAATACTGCGAAAATAACTTCACCAAAAGCCCGTAGGTAATAATAATAATATAATAATAATAATGATGTTAATAATGATGATGATGATGATAATAACAACAATAAAAATAATAATAATAACAACAATAATTTTAATAATAATAGGCATTTCTATAGCTCTAATACAGTTCAGTTCTCAGCGCATCACAAAATATTAATTAAGATCTAATTACTAACTTCAAGATACTATATTACTAAATCTAAAACTAAACACGTCATCAAGAAAAGTAGCTGTCAGTTCATCTAAGGCGATGTTTACAAGATGCACACTCACTTCATATTTTCTAATGTCTCGTTCTAGTGCGAGTAATTACTCGGGCCGAAGGCACAGAGTTGAGGTTCCGGCTCTACGTCTTTATTTTTGGTTTTTTTTTTCGTGTCGAGGTTATACAGGCCTGCGTTATTATGCATGCGAGATCAGTTTTAGCCCGGTACTAGAAACAAGCTACCAGACAAAAAAACCTTAATTTCGTACATGTTGCACGTCATAGTCTCGGATTTATCTTATCTTTGATACAACTTGAATGGATGAAGAGTTATCTTGTGTGTGTGACATTCGTCAACAGACTAATCATAAACTCTTATCAGACATCAAGCTTGCAGTGCAAGTTCTAGCGTGCATTTGTCCGGAGATATTTTTTGTTTCTGCGCTCCGATGAATTTAAAAAAAGCAAAAAAAAATTCTTCCGAACTGGAGTCTTGTTCCACGGAATTAGTTACTTTTGCCCGAGTGTAAGCTACTGGTAGCTTCTTGTTCTAAAATATACCAAACGGCATATTTCATTCCACCTTTAAGTGGAATGAAAAGGCAATGAAAACATTCGAACGGATCCAATCGGTTTATCCTGGTAGCTGTACCGAATCGGAATATTCCTCCTGGAACGAAAGCTGAACGCACGTTCCACAAATGTCATGAATTAGGCACGTAAAATTGGTTAGGCAGATCCTGATTGGATCCGTTCGAATGTTTTCATTGCCTTTTCATTCCACTTAAAGGTGGAATGAAATATGCCGTTTGGTATACTGGAATGGTTTTTATACTGGTATCATCTTTTGACCACCACCTATAGAAAGATAGTAGAAAGAGGTTACTTGACTAAGGGGGATGGGACTGATGTTGCAAATGTGTAATCTGCAATCAAAAGGGTGAAGAAAAATATTTCCTTTTTCGAAGTCAATTCCCGCAGTATTCCAGCAAATTGCACAAGGTTTTGCCCTTTTCATACGTAATTAACAAAACAATTTCTAAACTCAGTGAAAACTTTTTTTACCATCAATGACAATATTTTTACGAACCTAAAATTGACTTTTTCAGTGGTAATTTTTCTTTGTTCAGCACTTTGTTACTTTAATAACGTAATAAAAGTAAACTTTTCGGTTTCTTTATGAGCCTCTTAATGTAGGCACTTGACCACTGTCACTTTGCTTATATAAAATATTTTTATCTGTTATATATTTTTAGTTCATTATTAACCTGTTGTGGAGAATAGGCAAATAAATGAACTGAAACTGAAACCGATAATGAAAAAAATGTCCCTCTATCATTTAAATTCCTTTGTGTTTCAATAAATGTCTTTGTTTATCGATAACTCAATTTACCAGGGAGCCGATCTGTCCAGTGCCAGAGATCCTTCTCAAAGTGGACGAGGTCAAAGATCCTTCCACCACTGGTCTTTCAAAGTGTTATGATCCTCAGTGCGAGAAGAAAACCGACGACGAACATTGCGAGGGTGTGGTCAGCTGCAGCTGGTGTGTGAAAGATGAGGAGGGTCATCCGCTGACCAAAGCGCACTGTACAGATATCAACGTTTGCTACGGCGGACAAAAAGGTACCTTGATGATTAACCGATGTAGCTAAGTATCGTGTCAAGAACCATTCTTGTTAAATGTTTCTACCACAAAAGCAAACAACTTTCGAGCTTGTTTTCAAGCTAAATTAAGATAGGACTATTTTTTTATATGTTTGTCCCTCAATCGTATTCTCACCTTCCTTGCTTTTTACATGGAGTGAGCGATGAGAACCATAAGACAGACTTGTTTCTGGCGGAAAGCTAAAGTGAAAAGCTTATATGTGCAAACCTGAATAAACCCTTTGCAGGCTAACCAACGGCAACGGATTCTTTGCTTTTCGTGGAGCAGAAAGTTTTAGCTCACTCCCCAACGACTTTAAAACTGTTCATTACTCAAATATTTTTAAAAAAAAGACTCTGTAATTTTCTACAACTGCGTTCTAAACAAAAGTTTTTATACAATCTTCCTTTATCTATTGCATTTCCCAGCTTATTACGTTCCCTATTTTCATAGTTTTATATTCTTATATTTAGCGGGTTATTATCTAATATGTTCCTATGTTTGTTTTACCTTATTTTTTAATATTGTAGCTGAAAACCCCTTTTCAGGGATGGTTCAATGAAAAAGCACGTATGTATGTGTTATTTTTCCTACAAGATACCTTAAGCTGTGAACCAGTCTAAGTTCTTTAAGTGATGGTATTTAAAGATAGTTTTGCATCTTTATGAGTTGCTGAATAAGTCAGTACGGCATTTCAGAAATACATGAGCGCGTCGGGATGAAATGTAAAATTCATGAGATTTAAACAAAGGAACGCAATGAAGCGGGATGAGAAGTCATTAACGTTTCTTTGCTAAGTTTCATGAATACTTTGTTTTATCCCGACGCGTGCATGTATTTCTTAAATGCCCAAATGGCTTATTATGAATCATTCCATGTGTAACGGGTGCCTTGTTTCTGTGCTAATTCTAAATCACCAGTGTCCTCTGCTATGTATGATCAAATTGTGGTACTGTACCCACATTGTGAACAATAAAACAGTTAGACATGAAGCCATCTAGTATTGGTTTAACTTTTTAAATCGGGGGGATGGGGGTTTAATGTAAATAATGTGTTCGTTTACATTTTCACATTAAAATGTGGACAAAATAAACGGATTATATTGTAATCTCTTTTCAAAGGAATAAAACCTCCTGGCTCACGCTCTGTTGAAGATGAAGGCAAGAAGGACAACAAAGCGGAGTCAAGTCTATCTGCCGGTGCAATCGCTGGCATTGTAATAGCAGTAATCGCTGCTATTGTTATAACAGCTTGCTTTATCGTTCATAAAAGGCGCGAGAAAACGTCAGTAAGAAAACAGTCGACAGCCACAACAGGAGTCTCTCACGAGACAGAAATTGAACTTCCAGCTCCGATACCCCCTGCACCTTCAGTTCATTACCCAAACACTTACCCCGTACCTACGCATTTACCCGACTCGGAGTTTGGCCCCTCTTATGCAGGAACGCAGCCTTACAACCAGCAAAACATAGCCCCTCCACCATACTCGGCAGTGCCCTATGGGGGACCGGATGTACAACTTGGTGAATCTTACTCGTACCAGACCAAACCTAGTGCCCCACCCCACAATCCTGCTCACCAACCGGAAATGAACAGTTTCAATGAGAGTCGCTCCCAGTATGTGTAATAGTAACCGTGATCGAGTTTCCAACTGGGAACTACTTTTTACCACTGGGTTACTGGTTGTATTTTTCCTAATCGTATTTACAGGTAATCTAAGCCGCAAAGTTCATAAAACCTGTTTTACGAAAATAAGTTAGCAACTGCGATACATATTAGGTGCCAAGTAGGAGTTTAAAAGAGGGAGTGGACATTCATTTGTTGTTCGAACTCTTTCCTTGCCTGGACAATACAGGAGTCGTATTCGATTCGCCTATTTAATTTTGCCTTACTCAACTTAAAATGTAAAAAGGGATTCTTACAATACTTGTATTTGTACAAGTCAAGCAATTCTACACAGTTAACAAGAAAGAAGTCTCATGCCGAAAACAAGGCATCTGATAGACACTAATGGTGTTTCTTTTTTAGTGTTCTGAACTCAGAACTATGTCTTTTACTGAAGTTGGTTCGAAAAGCCAAATTTCTGTTGATCAGGGCCCGGTTGCTCAAAGCCCGATTAGTGCTAATCCTGGTTTAACTATTAATAAAACCTGTGGAGTTAACCCAGGATTAGTACTAATCGAGCTTTGAACAACCGGGTCCAGGTGACATTGTAATCAATTAATGTCACATGTGTTTTGAGGGGACCCGCGCAGAAACCAAAGTTTCAGTGAAAAAAAACTGCATACGGTATTTCGCATGGTTCAATTTCTCGCGTTTTTCATTGGCTTTTGGTTTGAAGTACTTTCCTAGATTGTATGTGGTGAAAATACTATCAAACTAACATCTAAAATGGCGTCCAAATTGGGTAAAAAGTCAACTAGTAGTTTTTATTCTGTCTGACATGCTTCAGGAGACCCTTCTCCTGTTAACGCGCTACAAATACTAAAGAGTTAAGGGCTCAGTTTGAATTAAACTAGTTTTAGGTCACTATGAAAACTAAAAGGTACTAATTGGTTTGCTTAGCTTAAGCTAGCGGGTTGAAGAGGAGGATAGGAGTGAAAGCCAGAGAGCGGCAGGAATCCTCAAAAAATTACAGAAATGAAGCATTGCAAGGGACAATACTTTTGAACTTGTCATTTTGGCCTACAATCCTGGAAAAAAGCTTTGAATGAGACTTTCAGTTTGGACAGAAGGAGGTTGGCTGGGTAAGGGTAGAATGCGGTGTAGGTAGGATCTGAGAAAGATGGATAAGTGATATGACGTTGTGTGGAAAGATGTAGGCAAAGGAGAGGCCATCCGCCTCCTTGCAAACTTGTAAATAAGTTAATAAATAAAAGACCGATCGGTGAATTTCTAGCTGCATTTATTGCAACAAGATTAACAAGTAAAGCTTACGTAATTAAGTCAACATTTTAATACATCTTTTGTGCAATCTGTTCTGAGTTCGTTATTTTATAGGCTTTGGAAGCAGTAGTATCATGATGTCAAAATACAATGCGATTTTATTTCAGTTGACCTTAACGTGTTTTAAAAGCTGATTGTAGGTTCCTATTTACGTATTGCAATTATACATGTAATGGAAAACTGGTTTTGAAAAAAGATATTATTTTTCTTCGTGAGGGAGTATGCTGATTGTTTAAAAGTTATAGAAAAATTTTTGATTTCAGTTACCATATATGTTACTTATACACCAATTCAAAAGAGGTTGTCGTCTGAATTGTTCCTTTTGTGGCATGCCAAGACCCAAAATTTTGTGGTTCGCGCTGCTTCCACTGGCTATTACACAAATAACGCTGTCTTGTAGCAGGCACCTACAATACTATTTAAAAATTCGTTACATCCATGCTGCATTGCGGTCTGGGTATGCAACAATACGCAACGCACAATGCAACAGTTCAACAGACAATCTTTTTTTATTTAGGTGTATACAAGTTCAGCACTTCTGCCTATTCATAATGCTATGTTATGTTGTTCTTAATTTTTTAATTTCTTAGATTAAACAGACTTATACTTCCTCAACCGCACAACTCTTTAACACGAAACAGTTTTGTTTTAAAATTATTTGTTTACTTTAAAAGGAATTATGAATGAAAAACCCAAACAAAACTTTTAAATTTAACGTTCAGACGGCCGTATTACTGCGACTTTGTAGTTCAGAGCTTAAAAATAAGTACTGCCTTTTGGAAACTCGATGTTTCTGATACAAACAGTTTTAAAATTACTACAAAAGTTAACTATTTTATTTTCAACAGCCAGGAAACATTTTGTCCTAGGTCCTAGCAAAACTTAGTCTGCCACTAGTGCTAGTATTTTTGACAAAACTGCAGATAACATGTAACGAGCTTCTAAAGTAGTTGATGCTGTAGGAAATTCGAGATAACTTTTCATCTAAAGCTAACTTAAAAATACTACTTTCAATATTTTAAATTAGTTAAGAAGTGGTCCTACTCCGCGTGCAGAAATCGACTTGTAGTGCACGCGGGAAATTGGGAGGGCTCGAGAGAAGCGTTTGAGTGGAACGAGGTGAAGCCAAGTGCTCTCTAGCTTCTCTAGTGTTTGTCCCATTTTTCCAAGGGCATCCATAGGTCAAAAGAAGCACTTCCATTTTCACATTTTAAATCTAACAACCAAAGAAAAAAGCTCAAAAAACAGCTTTTGTTGTCGACGGGCATAAACACCAGTTATTAATGTTAGAGCGCGCTCGCTAATTAATTATAGTAGTTGCGGTATTTCTTCCACTGTATATAAATTCATACGAGATCTCCAAACTCCCAAACGATATCTTGTACGAGATCTCGTGTGTTCTCTCTCCCACATGAATAAATGGTTGTGCGTGACGCACGAGATCGCATGAATACTCGTACGAGATATCGCAAAATAAAACAGCGCGCGAAACGATATGAATCTTTTTCCCACTACTGTATTTACAGCCTTAAAATGAAAAATAAAAAGACAAAAAAAGGACCATTTACAACTTTATAGCCAAACTTTGATTTACACAGTTGTTTTTGCATCAATTTCAACGTCAAAAATGTGATCACATCTGACAATAGGTTCCGTAAAATTTGTTTATTTGCTTCAAAATTTGAGTTTTGTTTTCGATCCGAATTTTTCGTTTTTCAAATACGACTCTCCTGCGTACTTTTTGCCATATTATGGCGGTGATAGATTATTATGCCGCTGAAGCAACCTCGGCTTCTACTTCTTTGAAATGAGGGCAGAAAGTGTCCAGTGAAGCGTGTTTTCGTCGAGGCTCGGTTTTCCTAACTTTTAGGCAGGTTTATCTTCAAACTGAGCATATGTGAGGCTGTTACAAATGATAAGTCATTAGATTCTTATCGAAGAATAACGAAACGGTCCAGAAAAGGGCATTACGTATCATCCTACTTGGAACACCGTATAGTGAAGCACTAGCAAACTTAAACTGCTGTTGGTCTGAAGCCAAACGCACCTTCCTCTTTTAGAAAGCAATACTCAACATCGCATAGATCTGGCGGTTATTCATCCAGATACCCATATCCCAGACCAGAGAAGGTTCACACATATATAGTCTTCGGAATAAACTAAATCTTTTAACCTTTTTTTGCAGAACTAATTAGTATTTCAGAAAAGATTCTTTCCAAGCATGACCTCTTTTTCAATTTGTAAGTAGCTCTTAGATTTGAAACTATAGATAGTTAATTTTAATTTCTTATCTTACACGATTTCTTAATAATTGCAATGAATTGTAAGCCCAGACCCTAGTAGTGAGTCTAAAAATGTGTAAATTGTAATGTTTTTTGTTGTCAATAAAAACACAATGAAATTTATTTTTAAAATGCGAAAATGTGTATTAAAGAACATCTTTAATGTGTTAATTCTAACGCTTTATTATAAAATACCGTGTACTTTAAGCATTTCTGTCAGATAAAAGTAAACATGTAATTAGCTATAAGACAAGATGAGGCGGCGTTTTTATAAGCTCGTTAACTCCTCAAACCAGTACTAAACAGACTTGAAACAATTTTAAAGACAAATATTTTATTTTGCGAATGGCATGTCTCGAAACAATAAATCGTTTGCAAGACTTGTAAGCGTAAATTAATTCAGGTCATTTTTATAATTGACTAAACTTGTTGGACATCACTATTCGTTTTTCACTTATATACGGCCGCAGCTTGAGTTAGTGATCTTTATGAAATAATAAATTTCTATTTCTAATAAACAAAACCTTATTTGACAGAAGAAAACATCTGCCATTCATTCTAAGTAAAAGAGGTCGCTGAATAAGCTGTTTCAGGTAAGCAATCGCTCCTTTTTGACGCAGTCAACAGTAACATTCACAGCGAATTATTCTATGCAGAAAAGAATCATTCAATGGTTATATATAATATTCAAGTTTGTAAGATCACCATTTGAGTTTCTTTAGTTCTAGAACATTTATATTGAAAAGCAAACAATTTGCAAACTGTGATATGCAGAATTAAATATACGTGAATTTTGCAAGGGAGACAAGAGCCAACTGAACATATGGAAAGTTAGGCACACAAGTAATGCTGTAAATTAAAGAAAAAAATGTTCAAACTTATTTGCATTGTTTCCTTAGTATCAGTCATGTTCGTAGTTTGACGACGAACCAATGTGAAATATGCATATACAACGACACTCCTTTCTAAAAAGAATCTTCTATAAAAACTTATTTTTGCAAGACGTCGAGGAATAAAACAGCCAAAATTTCACAACATGATCAGAACAGACCAGAGGTATCGAGCTCAAAGGAGCCCCGGAATTCCATTCAAGACTTCAGAAATGCGTGAGAAACAGACTTTATAAAACATTAAATTTGGCAAGTATTTAGTTTGTGTCGACCTTAGAGCATATTCATTTTAACACAAAATCGACAGACGTGTGGTAATGATTCAAAAACAGTGGTATTCCTGCCGTGTTGAAATGAACATATATAATATGTAAACCGTTTTAATGTGAAAATTTCACCACTCTTTGGCAATAACGCCCTAGAATCAACAAAAACACAGCTGCAGGTTCAGTCGAGTGTAACACAAATGCCGCATGTTTCACTTTCAGACGTTTGAATCGGCAGTTGAATTTGTGTTGTATTCCTACGCAGTTTGATTGAACTGACTTTGACACCGCAGTAACCGTCTAAACTGGGCTTGATAAAGCAACGACGGATTAAAGAGGGCTTTATCACCGAGCCAAAACTGGTGTTTTGTTTCCATAAGACTCCATCTACTCTGGGACAAAGAAGATCATTCACTAAAGGTATACTGAGGTACATTCTAAAGAAAACCCAACTGCGTTGACCCAAAATGACCCGCATTACTCTTTAAAGAGGACTGAACTCCAATCCCAGGTTTAAGCTAACCCGCTTTCGAACAACCGGACCGGGATTTAACTCTTTATTTGATAAAAAAATACATAGGAACTAAGACATTCTGGGAAACGGGCAAATCTAGAATGTATTAGCGTCGCACACAGCTGTCAAACGTACAATATTCACTAGTGCGCTTAAGTCGTGGCCAGGTGAAAACCGTCTCAGATGAACGTGTGCACAAACATTTTAATAAAAACTAAATAAGGCCAAGTAAAAAAAAAAATGGTTAGCGTCCTTTTTTTAGAAATTTTATGATCGGGAGGGAGGTTTTTTTGTTTTTTTTTTGATACGGACGTTTTGATACTAAAATACTATAAAACAAATCCCTATTTATTGTCGTTATT
>JAOBRG010370060.1:0-11890 GCA_027574985.1 Umimayanthus nakama | reverse complement strand
ATTTTACTTCTCTTCAGGTAATCTCCTTTGTATATTTACTACTACTACTACTACTACTACTACTACTACTACTACTACTACTACTACTATTACTACTACTTCTACTACTACTACTACTATTACTACTACTACTACTACTACTACTAATAATAATAATAATAATAATAATAGTGACAATGATAATAATGATAATAAAAGTACTACTACTAATAATAATGACAATAATAAAATCAACGTCAAGAATAATAGTAACATTAATAGTGTACCATTCTTGACTTTCTTAGACCTCATAGGAATCAATGCAGCTCCAGCCGCCGTACCCATGACAAACAACTCAGGGGGAGTGGGTGGTGGGCTTTTGGTTGACGTCTTTGAAGCTCCAGCAGCGATGGTGGCAGGAAGTGCACCTGCTATCACTCCGGGCTCTGACGCCAGTCTGCAGAAGTAAGAAACTAACCTTGTTTCCAGGCTCTTTCCTCTCCCGATTTGTCATGTGACACTCTAGGCTGTAGGTGCATAAAAACACTGTACAAGTAAAAGTGTGCACAACTTGGTAACGATACAGATTTTTTCAGGCATTGTCATATCAAAACACCAAGCGTTACCTTTGTCTTATTTGTTAGCACTTCTTTGCGGAGTGTACCTTCCCCCCTCCGCTCTTGAAAGCAGTTTGAATTCACACATTCCTTTAAATTAAAGGATTTTCCGGTTTCTTTAACTGTTGTGGGGGTATTTATATTTTTTTGGCTTAATACTCGCAAAGAATCAATAGTTCTTGTATGAGTTTGTACCAGCGAGGATCACACGGTAACATTGATTGTTTATTTTCAGGTTTGTGTGCAAGAATACTGGTGTTCTGTTTGAAAATGACATTATTCAAATAGGAATCAAGTCGGAGTTTACAGACACCTCAGGTATGTATCCTAAGAGTTGGTTTACATTCTCAGCGAGCAACTCCGTGTCAGCTGTGTTTGAACTCATGCCCAGCATGTTATTGTGCCGGGGAGCTCAGTTCAAAGTCTTAGGACTTCTGATAAATTAACTTTTATGTTACAGCAAGGTACAACAGCAGGATTCAGATTGATGTTAGGTATCTGGTGCCTGATTATCTAGCCTTAGGTCGCTTTCCATTTATCCGGCCTGGCCGGTCCAACCAGTCAGTTCCTAAATGGAACGCACGAGTTCTCAGAACTTGTTCTGGCCAGAATGGCCCTGCTCATGGATCAGAACCGCTCAGTTCTCCTGCTCCGGTCGGCAAAAGAGCGGGAACTCGTTGAGTTGTGGCGGGAAAAATGTACGCGCGTGCCTTGCACCTTTCCATTAAAACTGGTCAGAACCAGTCCTTTTTGGCCGGCCAGAACGAACCAATGGAAAGCGACCTTAGACTTGGTTAAACCACCTCAGCAATCCAGTTCCCAATAATCTTATTCTGCTCTGCATGAGTTAAGCGATATCTTTTCTTTTTTTCTTTCTCTGTCATAAAAATTTGTTTTATTTTCTTTGCATTAAATTTCTTTTGTTAGCTTATCGTGCAATTGTTCTTAGAGTCTGCACTTTGCACTTCGCATACTTGAACAAAATATGTCTTGTTAAAAATGCAAATGTAAAATTGTGTTGTCATATTTATTGTAATTGATATACCAATTATAACGGCTATTTTTAAAAATATTTAAAATATATTAAAATACCTTAAAATTAATGTAACACTATAGGTTACGTTAATTTATGAAGTTAAAAATGTTTTCTGAGGAAATTGTTTTAAAGGTGTTGCTTCTTGCCTAAAAGTACCTCATAGACCCTATGCGTAAATGGCGGCGATTTGGATAATCTTTTGTCTACATTGAAATTAGTGCAACTAGCCTCGTTCTTGAGTTAAAACTTTCAAAAGAATGTTGCCCAAAATGAGGCTAGTAGTGCTAATTTGAATGTAGACAAAAAAATTGGAATTGCCGCCATTTATGCATACGGTCTATAGCAGGAAGTAAAGAAAGCATTTAATTAACGCGCATTGCGAAAAGAAACCTCGTTGGTGAAATACCCGCATTGTTGTAATGAATTCTTAATGTGGTGCAGTAAGAAACTTATGCAGTTAATGCCTGCTGCTTTAGCTTTGCGTCTAAAGCTTGTTTTATGTTTATGAATGTTTCCTTGTGTCCCTAGGGTCCAGTCCCTTTGTGTCAGAAGCTTCAAACCCTCGCTGTTAGTATTGTTTTGTCAGGTTATCAGTCAGCGGAAGTGACGTAAGAGCCACATTCACAAGAGTTTCGTTGTAGTTTTCAAAATATGCAGACGGCAGGTTCGAAACCTTCATCTAAAACTTTAACCGTCGGCTATCATTTCTTGGAGAATAACCTGCATTTGATTCGTGGTTTGTACTCAGCATATCTATTTGGGTTCATCTCTATTTGGAAAGAGCATTGTTATGACTACTTCGTCTTTCACGAATTTTTCATTTCAGCATTTTGAAGAAAACAAATTTTTTTGAAGTACTAATGGAGACCATCCGACTTGCCTCCACCTTCACCAAGAATTTTAAATAAGTCTTGAAGAATTGCCTAAAACTTTGCCATTATCTTAAAAACTACAACAGAGGTCTTGTGAGTACAGCTCTCGTGTAACTTACGTTGACTGTAACCCTTTCAGGTCACATACTGTTATTGATTTATGCTTGTTCACCTGACAACCTCTGCGCAAAATTTAGTAGTTCCGTTTCGAAAGTTAAGGAACTGGTTAGCCTCTTCCACAGACGTCTCTTGTTTTATTTTGCCGGAAACTTGACATGATTGATTGCAAATGCGGTCTACTAATGGTGATTGATAGTAAGTGATAACAATTGGATTGGTCCTGATGGTCCAAAAATTGCTCTGCTCGCGCTCAATGGGCGCCTTCGGCCGCTCGATGACAAGTGGAGATGCCTGCGGAGGAGGCTAAGGACCTGGTTAACGAACATTGATTTTTAGCTTGGATGACTTGTCAAGTTTCCAAGACTAGTTTTATGGGAAATTTCCGTCAAGCATAAATTTTTAGGGGAATGTTTGGCACGGTTAAGGTTGAAAGGACAAATTTTGAGCCTGTGTCCTAATTTTCCTTTATAAGTGCCAAAAACTTGGTCCTTGGCGATGACTTTCGCGAGGCTTAGCAAATCTGGGCTTTTGTTAAAGAACTGTATTTAACTACTGTCAGCAATGCTCTGCATTTTGTGTTAATGCTTGTTTGTGGAACTTTGGCCTCCTGTGTTTTCAGTAGATAATCTTTACTCTAACAGAGAGAAAGCCAAATGGCCAGCTGTTGTGTCAAGCCATCTGAAAAAACTTGGAGCTCAAACTAATAGTAGTGCGAAGTGGCAGTGGTGGGGGGGGGGTTGACTCCCCTTGTCAATTTACGTTGTGATTAGCCTATGGCCAGCTTAAAATTGTTTCGGTCCCGAATATTGCTTATCCAGGTTTACTCTGTGTTTTTTATTTAGATTTAACTCAGAATTAATATTAATTGGCGTTGTACAGCCAGACCGAGCAGGGCATTGGGTTGAGAAACTAAGTTACTTTTCCTTTTTTCTGTAGGTCGTGTAGGCTTATTCTTTGGTAATAAGACGTCTTCACAGTTTCTCAACTTTGTGACGTCAATTCATCTTCCTGGTGAACTGAGCAACAGGCTCGCGGTGGACACCAAGCCCGTGACGTCAGTAATGGAAGGCGGGGCCCAGGTGCAGCAGTTGGTTAGCGTCGAGTGTCTTTCGGAATTTACGGACAATCCAATCATCGACATTCATTTTAGGTGAGATCCCAAAAACCTTCATTTGGAAAACATCATTAATGAATCACAAAATGGTTTATGGTTGTGGTTGGATAAATACCCTTGACGCGAATTTGTTAAACCACACACTTTACTCATTTATTTTTATATTTTGTTTGTTAGTAGTTAGATAGTTGCTTACTTATGCTTCAAAAAACCTCAAAAAATAATTAGTGGTTAACCGCCCCCCCCCCCCCCCATAAAAAGAGAGGTCTGAAACGTGGGAGTCCATTGAACCCCCTGTTGTTGAAGCTGAGGTCTTAGACTTGTCATATTTTGTCAGTAATTCAGGTCATCTTCTTGTCTTCGTTGCAGTGTGAATGGGATTTCCCAACGTATCACGGTTAAGATGCCAGTTTTTGTCTCCAAGTTTTTCAGCCCGACTCAAATGGGTTCCCAGGATTTCTTTTCTAGGTGGAAACAGCTGAGCAAGTAAGTGTTCTGTTGTTATCATTTGAGAATGACCGTTGCATTGAAAAAAAAGGACGAAGAATATTTTGGGTGAGCGATATTCGATCATTCCGAAACATGAGACAATATTTTTGTAACTGGGTTCTCGCTGAGTGATGAAAAAAACAGTACAGTCTTATTTTTATAGCCTTCAAAATGTTTTCAGGTCGTTTCAAGTGTGTAAATGCACGCCTTGAACAGGTAGTTCCAGTATAAGAAGCTATGCCTCTCTTCTTCCCACACCTTGAAGCTCCAGATGCAGCGATGTGTAAAGATAGATGATTTGTTGAATAAAAAGTGTGACAGCTAACTGGCTGAATTGAAAATTTGTTTAGAATAAGTGAATAACTTTTATAATAACGTATTAGTTGTCACTGCCACAGTCACAGTGTTGCTACGGTAATTAACAAAGATGCAAGCTATATTCTTGAAACAAAGATTTTTTTTGTATTGTATGTGTTATCAGTCCACAGCAGGAAGATCAGCAAATTTTCAAGGCAAAGTTCCCCATGGATAGCGAAACTGTTAAGACCAAGGTAAACTATTCTTTATCTTTTTTAAATAAATCCTGGAAAAGCCTGTAAAGAGATTTTGTTTTGTATCAGATAGCATTGCATCTTTTGGTTATATTAGAACTAATTACACCTTAATTTTATTGCTTATAGTCGATTTAGAAAATTTTATTGTACATAAATATAGTTTCTTAAGACAGGATTTTAGATTTTTAGACCTGTATCGTGTCTTGGTAAATTGTAATTATCCATTGTAGTTTTGTAATCTTTTTAATTTTGGTGGAACATCTGTAAAATAGCTTCTATAGCTAAGTATGTATATCCACATTAAATAAAGTATTGTACTGTATTGTATTGTAGTGTGTTGTAGAGTAATGTATTGTATTGTATTATGTTGTATTGTATTGTGCTGTGTTGTGTTTTGCTTTGTATTGTATTGTATATTATAAAGTTAAAACTGCAAGAACTGCCTTGGCATTCGCATTTACAATTAGCAGATTTACGACTGTCGTGGCTTTTTAGCCACTATCACGTCTCTTGTCACACTAACTTAGCACGTCAAACTGCGCGACTTTCTTGCCGCACGATATTGGTTTATTTTGAATAGCTTTGTTTATTGGCCAATCAGATGTATTTTTGTAGTTGCAATTGCACAAAATTACAAGTTTTTGCATGGGATTACATATTTTTGCACAGAACTACAAAGTAATTGCACTGCTCTTAGCCAAACAGAATCAAGCAATTCGCTCATGTATTTGGTTAACAGATGTATTTGTTGGTTAACCTTACCGATAGAATGTAATGTTTGTGTTTGTTTTCCAGTTGATTGGTTTTGGAATGGCCCTCCTAGAGGGCGTTGACCCAAATCCAGATAACTTCGTGTGTGCCGGCATAATCAAGATGAAGTCCGTCCAAGTAGGATCATTATTACGACTAGAACCTAACAATCAAGCTCAGGTAAAAATTGTGTTGGTCGACGCGCAGGTTTTAAGGGTATACAGGTATCTCCTCAATTGTCAAACCAAACCATCCGGCAGATAATCATTCTCCTATTATTCATTGTCAAGTCAAATCAATCGAACTCTTTGTTTAGCCCCTTTCTGACTTTTGAGAACCTCCTTGATGTTTAAGTAATACTATCCAAATTTAGTGACTTTTACTAGAATTTATTGGAAAACAAGAACATTAAGAAAATTTGCCTCAATGGTGTCGCTTGTTGTCATGACAACCCCATTTTTGACGCCATGTTTACTCAAATGTTGACCTTTTTAATTTTTTTCTCCTCTAGTTAACAAACTCTTTAAAACAAATGCGAGTTTATAGTCTGAAAGTCCATTAATCGATAATTTGTGTTATTATCAAGTTTCCATGTGATCTGTAAACGTCAAAGGTATTGCGCAGTACCCTTTTTGAAATCCAAGATGGTGGCCATGTACTCTGCACTGTATCAAAATTTCAAGCGTTTTTAAGTTGATTTGCATTTGAAAGCATTTCAAACAGTTTTAGCGACACTAATAACTTTAAAGACAAGAAGTGTCAGTAGAATATTAATGTTCTAGTTTATAAGCTAATGTATAAACATTGAACTTTCGCTGAAAATATTCTTTGTATTACTCGATTTCTTTTAAATAATGTTATTGGTAGTAAAAACAGAGTTTTCTTTTCATTTTGCATCGGTTTTTTTTATCGTTTTTGAAGACCGAAGCCTCTCTAAACTTTTCTTCTTATGATGAACTAGATTTTGCAAAACTCCAAACTTTTGACAGTAATGACGTAATTATGACGTCAATGCTTGCAAGATGGAAACTAAAAAAAAATTGATATAAACTGTCATTTGTGGAAATATCTTCACTTGCTTTAATTGCAAAAAGGGGTTACTAGGGGGCTTTGAGAATTCCCTCGCCCTCCCCCAGTCTTAGGGGCTTCTAAAATAGAGCTTAATAGGCCCGTATCTACAAGACCTTGAAGTTAATTGTAAAGTACTTTACAAGCCAAGGAACACAATTTATGACATTGTCAAATAAAAAACTGAAACGTGAGTATCTCGAGAACTAAAAGTGATTCGGGTAAAATTTAAACGCTATCCTGTCAGATTGAGAAAGGTCTTTTAGTTTAACACATAAACACCGATACTAATTTTTCACTTCATAGGCACTTTAAAGGCGTCCACCTAAGTTTTTCTCTTGTTTTTTTTTCAGATGTACCGACTAACCATTCGAAGCTCCCGTCCCAACGTGTCAGCACGGTTGTGTGAGATTCTGTCTCCGCAGTTCTAGACTCCTCCGCGTGTCAGCGGAATAGCTATATCAACCTTTCATAGAATAAACATTTTTTTCCTTGGTAAACAATTAATGAAGAATATCGCCTTAGAAAGGAGAATTTGTTCGATTTTTTTTCCTGCGACTAGAAAAAGTTGGCTTTGAAAGACTAGGGAATGTAAGAAGGGGGAGTTTTCATTTGATATAGTGTTTGCTTTCTCGAACAGATAATTACATGCCAACTTTGTCTTTCAGTGCTTAAACTGTGCTGTCATCCTGTAAACCGTACATAGACGGGTTAGAAAATTGAGTATTTGTTTTGTATCTGTGAGCAAAGTTCACAGTTATTTCGATATTCTTTCTTCGTTTGGTGATGTATCGTACTTAAAGCCATTACTCTGGCAGTTCTTTCTTGACAAGTTTTCCTCTAAAAAGAAAATTGCTCTTATTGATATGGTGCCCAGGTTCGTACAGTTGACGGTTAAAATTGCGGCTACAAAGTTTTCATAAGACTGGGACCAATTGCAAAGTATTGCGAGCACAACTGAAACTTATCGAGGAAAACCTGCTCGTCGTCTACACGAATAAGGAAACTTTGTCAATGGAAAATTGTAAAGGAAAACGTGTCAATCATACCGGCAACAAAAATTGAATAGTAAACTTGTAAAGGAAAACGTGTAGGTAGATGTGGCTTGGATCACACTGCTTAACAATTGACTGTTCCTGGATTTTGTCCTTACGAACTACTATTGTGATTCCCTTTATCAGCGAAAGCGAAGGAACCAGCAAAAAATTATGTGGTTACTCTCCGTCAATAGACGAAGAAAGGCAAGACAAGAAAGGAGTGTGTATTCAAACCCTTGCTCTTTGCAATTTGTTTGTGCTTTTTGTGTTTGTGCGACTGTGATGTAGAGCATTTCAGTGACGTTAAGGAGAAAAAAATCCGAAAGTTTCATTAATTGTAATGAAACTTAGAGTTTAAGACAGTTTTGACAGAATTTAGTTCAAGCGTTTTATACATTATGTTCTTGGAGTAGGAACTTTTAGACACAGTTAATTCGAAAGGAACTTTGTCGAAGGTTGGTTCCTCTGTTAGCAGTTAGGGGAGTCTTCTTTGCTGTTTGCATTTTTTCCTCTTCCGCTTCACTTCTAGTTTTCATAGAATCATTTAACAACAATTTTTGTTTCCTTCTGCCATAAGGGTATGAGAACCACATTAAGCAGCTCGCGTAATTGTATGTATAAATAACGAATAAGTAAATAGGTGTTATGTGTGATAATAAGTGTTATACTTTAGGTTAATAAAATTACAAAATTGGATGCAGCGATACCGTTAGGTTTCGCTACGGTGAAAATGCAAACGTGACGGTGAATAATCAAAAGACTGGGTAGACTGTAGAAACTCTTTAAAGTATTTGCGTGTTTTCTGTTTTGTGAAACCACCCCCGAAACGTTCTGCATCTGATTTCTTCTTTTAGAAGATTTGGACCATGGATCATTGTGATACTGAGGAATACAAAGTATCTTCGATTAGATTGTTTAATGAGAATGAATAAAACTCGTACGTTGATTGGATGTTTTCGTTTTTCAGAATGAAGATGATGTTGCCCTGAGGAATATTTGTAGTGGAGAAAGCACACTTGCTCAGTTTCTCGCATTTTTCACAACCTTTGAATTGGTTTTAGACCGAAGACGAGAGAATCGGTGTGTTGTTTGAATGTGTAGTTTTTGAAGTACAACAGAGATCAAACGTTCGCGAAATTTTGCCGGAATAAAGCTTTTGCCCTCGCAAGTTTTAGCGCAAAGACAGCAATGAATGCGCCTGAGCATGGAGAAAAGGGGAATTATGCATGTGTTAGTTTTTTACTTGTACTCTCTTTGCAATAATCTTCGACCATTTCCATAGGTTTGTAAACATTGGATAGTTAGAATTTTTTTCGTACGCTCTGCTTAGTACTTTTTTTTGTATGGCATGTTATATCTCTCACTTGGTATTTGCCACCCGTAGTTGCCATGTTTGGTCACTGTCAGTGGTTATCCTTTTGTCTCTTGACTCTTACGACGAAACGAGAAGTTTATTTTGGATTTTGTTGACTAACAGCATTGCCGGTGGTATTTCCTGCGTATTCACCCGCAAATAACTTCAAGAACTGTACTATTTTTTAGACTATTGACAGAAGGTTCATAAGTATTTTTTTTTTCTTCTTTTGAAAATTATTTTTTCGTTTTTAAAAAGTGGAAACATTCTCTTTGTTTTTCGACCGTTGACTGAAGTTTTACGGAAGTGACGTTAGGCAAACGAACTGTGTTGTAATTTTGAAATTGTGAAGAAGTTTGAAGGATATCGATTTCAAAATCTCTTTCCAAAATCGTTTTTTTTCTCTACCACCTCTTAGAATAAGAAAACACCTGCAGCAATCTTTCCAAATATGGAAATAACCAGTCTAAAAGTTCACTTCCGCGTAAGTTTGTACATAGCAGACTGTTTAAGGATTCATTCAAGCTTTTGAACTTAACATCTGCAAATTTTGAAAGAAGCGAGTGTTCTGGCGTCACTTCCGTTGACCTCAAGTGCAATTGGGTTGGTGCAGCTAGTGAGGTATAATAAGGCAGCCATTTTATCGTAGTCAGCAATCATGGTGTAGGCTTAAATGAAGTGCATATACGACCAGTAAGGTATGAGCAGATCGTTGGCATGTGTTTTATGTTGTCAGAACTAGGGTAGGAATTACAGCTTACAAGATAACATAAATTTTATAATAAAAGAATGTTAAATGTATTTGGAAAGTTGTGATTTTTAGTAACGATCCATAAAAAGACTTTGCAGCTGTAGATCACATAGTACCAAATCCAACATATTGGAGGTCAAAAGAGTATGGCAAGACTCCACTGGAAAGTATAAACACTTTTCTAGTTAATCGTGTTTTGTTTTGGAGAGTGGCACATTCTTTTGCTCTCCAATATAATGGAATTTGCACCTCCAGCTTCAAAGGTACTATAGGGCTCCCAAAAGCCTTTGAAAACCTCGGGTGTTGCTGCGTTTCTAGCATTCTGATTGGTTCTTTCAATTTCGGTCACCAGACTACAATGGGGTAGGGGTTCTGAGAAACTAGCGGCACTTACCCAGCAAACATTGACCCAAATAATCCCTCCCACACACACACCCACACACACACACACACACACAACTTTGGAAAAATTGATAAACTGCCAGCTAGGATTTTCAAGGACTCTCCATGGTCTGGAATTTTTTTTGCCAATTCTAGGACTTTCAAGGCCCGTGGCAGCTTCTTGTTGTAACAGTGTTTTCTATAGACGACTGTGAAGTTAATCTAGACGGTGTTTGAAGGAACTTGACTCACGCAACACACTTTGCACTGCTATCCCACAAGCGAAGGGACGGGCTATTAGGAAAATTATCGGGGTGGGGAAAGGGGAAGATCACAAAACAAAATTATGCAAGGCATATTGACTTGAAAAAATTCCTGCACAGGGTCAACGTCAAAAACAGATTCCTGTAGAACAGAAACGCCCTAAAACCAAATAGCATGAAAAAAATAACCGTACAAGGTAAAATCTCCCCCCCCCTCCCCCATTAACTTTGCAGTGACGTGTCTTTTAAAAAAAAGTTTTTGGTACTACTGCTATTTGAAGTATTGGTGGCGTGTCTTTTATCATTTTTTGTTATGTGAAACGTCATTGCGATGTTTTGGGGGTGGGGGTGGGGGTTTTGTGACGTTTCTAAACGCAAACTCTGTGATAACGAGTCGAACCAAGGAGTGCCCATGCTTTTTTGCATACCGAGCTTTTTTCGCAGAAATCATATTATTTTTGACGCGCTTGCCAGGTTTGTTTTCTGGGCCACGGAGCGAGGAAGAAGTCAAGAAGCTCTCGCTCGAGTCGCGGCCGATGTAACCCCGTGCTACTGGTATTTTAATGTATTATAAAATACCTCATCAAACCATGGTGTCGAGTATCTTTTTAAAAGATTTGTAGTGGTTTATGCTTCACGGAATTCATGTGGTTACAAAACAGAAATTAAAAGCAACCCCCTTAATATGCCTTCATTGTGGGTCGATGATGCTGCATATTATTGTGATACACAAGCTGCTGCAACACTTTTTCCTGTTGTCAAACGCCGCCTAGGGGGTCGGGAGCCAGACAAGTGTCAAATTCCCGCCTATCCGGGACTTAACTCCTGATGGGATGGGCCTCTTGGATCTGACTCATACATAATATGCATCATTATCAGTCGGGAAGGAAGTGTAAGGGGTTGCTCTTATTTTATTATCTTTTAATAAACCTTGCTTGAAGCGCTTTGGTAGAGCAAGCGAAGACGGCAATGGTCTAGGACGGCCGCGTGCACGAGGTCCGCTGCGAGAACTGGTAACAAGGCGCTGTGGAAGGCCAGGCTGCAAAGCTAGAGGCGGCAAGCCTTTTCGAAGTTGCAAGAAAGACTTGATTGCAAAATGTCGCTTGCGGAATTCTACCTGGAAAGACCCTGGCTTTTAGATGGAGGAGGCTACTTCGACGAATCATCAGACGAATTCGTTGATGTGCACTCGGAATACTTTGCCGGGATGGAGGATTATTTGACATACATGTTTGGCAATGTCGGTGAGTGGACGGAATCCGATGTAGATGACAGTTCAGATGAAGAAGCAACTGGGGGTTCAAGCGATCCCTTCCACCAAATGACGCATAGTGAAGATAGCGAGCCAAGTTTAATGAAACGACGAAAGCAGGTTTGAAGCTTCCTTCTTGTGTGAATGACTCATCATTAATTGATTTTTAAAAACTCTGGAAATGCATATTTTGTATTTTAAAAATCAGCCTGAGGCGGGGATGTGAGGGGCGCAATCTGTTCTGCGCGGGGGA
>JAOBRG010370049.1:0-11890 GCA_027574985.1 Umimayanthus nakama | reverse complement strand
GAGCACAGCTTACAGCGAGTTGGAATGAGCTGTATTTAGGTGACAGTCCACCACACCGGCATTAGCCTACTCCTATCTATAAGTTTGTGGGTCCTTTTAAGTCCCCTAATAGAATTGAGAGACTAGACCAGCGGCTTAACGTCCCTTTCCACGGATGGTGTGGTAAAAGAAGGTTGCCCAAAGTTTAACCCTCGACCAGGCTAGGGATTGAACCCAGAACCTCCTGGTTAGCAGTCAGAGATCTAACCAACTGCGCTAACCTTACACAGAAGAAGTACTATAACTGCAGAATACCCTGCTGCTGTTGTTCTTGAACCTTAGTACTGCACACAGAGCAAATGTTGCAGAGTGATATTAGCAAACTTATCATATAAACATAACAAGCTATAGGAAATTCTGCAGTTTTGAGTTTAGCACCCAAAATTTTTATGCAAAATAAGCTTAGTGCCAAAACATTTTTTAAAAGGGAAAGGTATTTAAAGAAAAATGGAATAAGATACAACATTTCAAATGTTCTTAAACTTAACTTGAATGGGATTCCTGGAGTACCGAAAAATAGTTTAATTTTTTTACAAATGTATCTTCAACAACAGATCCACAGCTGATGACTGTCGGTGATTCATTAATTCAGTGATTGGTCAATTATATGGTATCAACTGAGCAAAGTCATTTCTCAGAACCTTGAAAGTGATCATCAGTCATCGGGTGAACTGACTGAAAATCGTCAAGATTACCACACCAACAGAACTGGAAACTTAATAGGTGCAATACATTACGTTCCATCACTATCAATATTACATATTGCGTACTCACTCTGAGTTCAAACTCTGCTTCCGTCACCTGTGGAGCTTCAGTCGCCAACCCTTTGCTGTTGTTTCGAACTTGCCAACTCGCCGACTTTGGGAGAGAGGTGATTACGATATTCAACTATTTATATAGCATCAAGATAATGTCTAATCTAAAATATCGTCATAGCTAGCAAGTTTTAATTCAATAAAAGGGTAGAATCAAAACCATGCAAGACAGCTAGTCAAAGCTAGACAGACTCGACTGTTGGCATGACAAACGCAATACCCTGCTCCACATTGAAATTCTGTGTAACATAAACCTCAAACACAAAACATTGTCACGTACCGCTTTTGTGAGGCATGATTGCAGTTTCAAAGACCTCAAGCTTCTTGCAAGCATTGCAACGATTGTTATGATTTCGTTCTTGCTCAACTCGAAATTCTTCTTCACTCTACTGCAAGTTCTGTACCCAGCACTCCTTTCGCAAGTTTCTTCCAACCCAGTCCCCCTCAACCTTGAAGAAAAAATAACGACTGCACGCTATTTTTGTTATAAGAACCAGTAAAAAAGCTCGGTTTTTCAGGGTCCTAACACCTATTTTACTATCGCGGAATTGGCTAGAAACCTCACAATAACCTCATACTGATATCCCTCTTTAAACTTATGTGATATAATGGCTTTTTTGTTGCCTGTCAGAAAGCTGGACGCCATTTTCTTTTACTAAAAGCTGAATTCTTAAGAAGCAAGCCCTCTTGCAGCGCCTTTGCTAGGTACCAGCCTCTTGAAATGATGTTGTGTTTCAGATATTTTTTTGTTTGTGTTCTAGTTGTCTGTTGTGTTTTGTGAAATGTCGTTTTGTTCTCCGAATGATAGTTTTGTCACAGCAAACTTTGTTGTGTTCTACTAAGAATTGTTATGTTTTTTTCGAGATTCCGTTGTGTACCACGAAACATTGGGGGTTTTTTGTGAAATTTTGTTGTTTTAGACCCGAAATTTAGATCTGTTTTTCCTTCTTGTGCCACGGTAGTTTACTGCCACCATTTTCAGATTTTAACTCGGTATTACGGAGCAGAAATGAAAAAAGAATTGTATGTGACATCAATACTTTTCCTTGACAACCGTGTGTATTACGAAGCGTTGAATCAGATGGCATGGATGAGATTCTGCGTTTAAAAATTTTGTTCATGTCTCACCAAAACTAAGACTGATAAAAGTAAGTGAAAGTTTCTAAGCAATTTGATTCGTTCAATATCCGTTTAGCACGAATGGCGACTTGACTGTAGTGTGGGGTTGATACTTGTGCGCTTTTTTAGACAGCTCGTTTTGAAACCAATCCTTTTCAAAGATTCCACAGAATAGGGTTGACAAGTGCTTTATAGTTTGATTAAACATATCTGTATCAAGTTACACACAAGATCTCGGAGTTTAACTAATGAGCTCAAAACTAACCAATAGCGTTGTGTGCTGCCACAGCCGGCACTTTACAGTACAAACAACACACAGCGCGGCACGCCAGATTTCCTTCGCTCAACCAGATTTGCGACACAGTGTAAGGAAGACGGAACTAAGTAGAGAAGTGGAAGCTTTCTTTTAGTTCTGGTCCCAAAAGAAAATATTGTGAAAAAAAATTAAAGGTAAGGAACTGACTTAGATTCATCTTAAATCTTTCTAAAAATCTACGGAGACTGTTTTAGGTTCTTCCTTCAAAAGGTAAAAAAACTCCTATCCTTAGTATTTAAACTGGGCAATCTGCAAAATCTGGCTTTAGAGTAAATGTACCCATAAATCAGATAATCGGGATTATGCAATTGAAACAAAGTCAGTTGTATTTTCACAAACGAACACTAAAACAGATGGAAACAGCATTTAAACCAAAGTTCCCATATGCAAAACACTGCTGACTACTGTTGCGATCATCGTTGATGGTAGCTTTTTGTTGGTGAAACTAACATACAGTGTAATGGCTTAAACAGAGGTTTTTTGTCTTCTCTGCCTCAGTCGAAAAGTTCGACATTCTTATAAAAAAAGGATATACCCTTGAACCTAACTAGTATGCAAACACTTCTTGCAATCCGTAAATTGAGATTATCTGCTGATTTATCATTCTTCTCTTCACTTTGTAATTTACGACAATCCCTACAAATCACGACAAGCCGTTCCTCTTTATTCAATATTTAATGTGGCGGTTGCTTTTGAGCGGCATAGATGTTGATCATTGCCGGCAGCAGTGCGTGATTAGCGAAAACATGAGAAGAAAGTTTAAACAAGATGTAATGCCTTTTGCATTAATGAGAGTACGTTAAACGCGAAAAGAAAAAAAGTTTACATCCGGGTCTAAAGCGATCGCTTTTCTAAAGCGCTTTACAGATTAGAACAACTTTTATGGATAAAAAGAAGCGATAGCAGAGTCAAACATTTGTTGGTTGAGTAGCCAAAATATTTTAGAGTAATTACGTGTAGCGCATGCAACCAAGTCCCCTGAACCAAGTTTTAAGACAAACATATTTTTCTCTTCTCTCAGTATAGTTGTCTACACGGCTGGTGATATAAACCATTTTCATTTTTAAAACTGAGTATAAATCTTTTTGGCAGTTTCACAACGCCAAAACTGATTTCGTTTTTGTTGTGCAGTTAGTAAGTGACTCGTGTGTTTGTTATCAAAATGCAGAATTGGGTCTATCTGTCTCTCTTTTTTATTCCCTTTCTGTGCTTTTTTATCGGTGTGTCCGTCTACCTTGTTCTTCACTTCTTTATCTGTCTGTCTGTCGGCGCGGTTATTCTGTCTTTATCATTGTCTCTGTTTCTGTCCGTCTGTCTTTTTGTCTATTTCTCTTTCTGCCTCTCTCACTCTTGCTATGTTTCAGTAAACGTAATGGCGTTTCCATTTTTAAAATACACACTGAATACTTTGCTAAGTCTAAAGTATGTTTTCCGTACACTGTTTAACATAAAAAGAGTTTTAAGTTTTCTGCTTTAAAGCTTTTATAAAAAGAAAAGGTTTTGTATAAAAACGGTGTAATTATATTCATTGATCACGACAACTTTTTACCAGGGTTGTGGAACCTCACTCTGAGATGAAATCAGCGGAATCAAGACTTGCTGAGGAACTGGCCCAACGAAAACTCTGGCTTGTTGTACTGGAGTCATCTTTAGAGGCCGTTATAATGGCCACAGCAATACTCGGCAACTGTCTGGTGTGCTGGGCGGTGTACCGGAACAAGCGCATGCGCACAACGGTAAACTACTACGTCATCTCCCTTGCGGTGTCTGACGTTCTCATGGGCGCTGTGGCCATGCCCTTTACTGAAGGGAGTGCAATGGTCGGACGCTGGATATTTGGTCACGCAGTTTGTCAGTTCGTTGGCATTATCATTCCCATTTTAGCACTCGCTTCCATTCTTAACCTGACAATTATGGCCGTGAGCCGATATTTCAAAATTGTGAAGCCTGATCTCTACCGGAAGTGGTTTAAGCGACGCTACGTCATGGCCGCCATTTTTTTGTCCTGGTTTACTGCTATTGCCGGTTCCACTCCGTACTGGAGGCACGAGCAGAAATTTCACCCCGGAAAACTTCTCTGCATCTTTGATTTAAGCAAAGTCACCAAGACATTTGCACTCGCTGGTCCACTTGGTTTTATCTGTACCCCAATGTTGATCATTTCGGTTAGTTATTACAAAATATTTCACGCGGTGTCCGCACATAACATCTGGGTCAAAAGGCAGAACAGCCTAATTCACCCCAGTAACCGGGGAATATCAGTTGAAGATGTCACAGTCACTAAAACCGTTCTCTTGATTATCGTGGGCTTTACGCTCTGTTGGACTCCGTTCGTAGTAATCGATATCGCTGCGGTATTCCAAGGACAGTATGCCTTCCCGCGGTCCGCCTATGTTCTGTACACATACATGGGCGGCCTGTCGAGTGCGGTTAACCCTGCTATCTACGGTTTTATGAACAGACGCTTCCGGTCTGAGTTTAAAAGGGTTGTTTGTTTCACGTGCGTGCGCAGTGCGGCTGTTGCAGACAACGTCAGCAAATCGCTGGAGCTGCAAGCCAGGGGGACGCGCAGGATTTTAACCGTGAGAAACGCCTTTATTTCTGATCATATTAAAACGGATGTACGTCCGTTAGAACACTCAAAGGTTATCTAATGCTCAGCTAATTGTGCCATATTGTCGGGGAAGCAAGAAAAGGGCCATTTTTTAAAATTTAGAGTTGGAAAAACACAGAGTATTAAAGGGCTGAGCTATTTGGAGGATCTGAGGCTACATTCTCCGGAACCGTTTGATATCAAGTTATCCGCGAGTTTTAAGGTGCTTACAATCAGAGGTTTGGTTCCAACAAGTTTTTGTAACGAGCACAAAACGTAAAAAAAGTATTTTTGCTCCTCTTGATGAATGCTGATAAAGTCCCTTGAAGTTTAGCACTTCTTTGCAAAATTTGCGATTATGAACGAACTAATCGTATACACAGTCAGAGCTAATGAGTCAGTTCTATTGTTCTACCTTATTTGCACTAAATTCAGCGCATGAGAAATGCGACGTTAGAGCCTGGCCTTAGACTGCAAACACCACCATACATTTGTTGGCTGTAGTTTGGTCATGTCTGTCCGTACTGTCTACACTACAACAAACACTGGCATGCAATTTTTGTTGGTGCTTGCTACATAGACTTTGGAGGGAAAAACTAACGAAGGTAGTTAGTTATGGCTTGCAATATGAAGAAACATCTGTACTGCTGCAGCAGGTAAAATTTGTGATATTCTGATGAATAGAAGGAGGAGGCGTTGTAAAGAAAAGATAAGCGCCTCTGGACAAAGCCATGGTTTTTGCAAAGGGACTCATCATAGCCTGCTAGCCTGCTCTCCGCTTGGATCAAAACCGATAAGGTTTCCTCTCGATTCCACGCGCCAAAAGAATTTCGAAAACAAATCTAACCTTATCAATTTTGTTCCAAGCGGAGAGCAGGCTAGCAAGCTAGACCTATCATAGCCTCATTTACGAGCAAATGCCTTTCTTTTTTCTCGGTCTTTATATTTCTTTATCTTTGCATTATGCAAACAGTTATACTTTTCATATTTCTGTATTAGCAAGACAGCTTCTGACTGGCCAGTATTTTTAGACGCCACCAATCACCAGTAAACAGAGCAAACGATAACGAACATATCAAAACACTGTTGGCTGATGTTTGCCAGTGTTTGCTGTTTTCTAAACTGGCAAACTTATGTTAGTAAGCAACAGCAAATGCAGTGTTTTGTGGTGTTTGCAAACAAATTTTTGCCAGTGTGGACGGACCTTTAGCTCAGTAGAACAATATTTATTTTTTTTTTTTTTAAAAACCATTAGAATAAAATATTAAAGTGTTTAAAAATTTGCTCGAGGAAGCATGAAACATCAGCTTTGAGTAACGAAAAACGTGCAAACTAACTTGAACACAGGCAGAGGAAATTCAACAGAAAACCGTAAGCTTCTTTCCATGTAAAATAAGTGTCTAACTTTAAAATATGAGAAAAATTTTAGATGTTTTACTTAAAAAATGGGTCCCGCAAAGCGAAGCTTTAAGTTTGAATAAGATTTTAAATTGGCACATCTGTTGTTTACTCAAACTGTTAGTGTCCCAGGCTTTGTTTCTTAAACCAAAACAACTACATTTGTAACAGATCACACCCGGCGACTGGCTACAGAAAAGTATAAAACAGAAAGGTAAAAGCGAAGTTGTATTAATTGAACTACTGTGATGTGCTTTGTTTTATCAAGGTGTTAGACAAGTTCGATTTCTACAAGAACAGTTCTAAAAGTATGTGCACAAAAGGGTAAAATTTAGGAGCAGTTTAAGGGTAAGTTTGCACAAATTGTCTAGCTTATCAAGATCCTTTGAAAAAGACGCAATCGAGTAGTGTTTTATGTTTGCATTTCCAGTCCCAGACTTGCTTACACAGCAACGGATTTGATAAGTTAACAGACTGGACCCGGTTGTTCTAACCAAAGGTTAAATTTTTAACCCGCGATTGGGCTTTCCTCTTTTAAGATTGATTTGGGCTGTTATCTCTCGTTTAGGTAATTGGGTTTCCTTGGGGGATGTTCCTCAATTATAGTTTAGAAAGACTGGGCCGGTGTGTTCATAGTTCTAGATAAAGAAAAGTTTCGCCGGACTAGAGAACGCCAACTAAATATACTGACGTATTAAACAACCTGAAAGTTTAATCACCTTCAGGTATATCTTAAGTGTAGACGTTTTTATGAAGATAAAAAAATGTCATGAAAACATCTCTACGTTATACTCGCTTTTCTTTTAAAAAGATTGTGAGGTTTACTTTAAGTTTGCTAAATAAAAGTACATTGCAGTTAAGAAAAATCTCTGCCCCAAAATTTCATTTAACGTTTCGATTCATTTTAGCGATTCTTGTATTCTGAGAAATGATAACAATTTAACAGCGGTTTTAAGCTATAAGAGATTTGCCCCAACCAAAATACAAAATATGCTGTGCATCGTTTCACGCTTTGCAGTGCAGGAAAGTGTTGTTTGTTGTTTGGCTTGTTCTTTCATCTGTGGCAGCTGAAAAGCTAGAAATTGCTAATCCACAAATTGGCAAGTCCAATCTTGCTCACAAAGGACCGTCTGCCACTTTTTTAAATTTTTGCTGCCATACTGTTTGATTTGTATAAATATCCAATCTTCACACGGTATACATCACTGCATAAAAAGTGTAGTTGCAACGATTTTTCGGGAATCAACTCAAATGCACAGGGGAAATTGGTTTTCGTCCTGTTAAATCCAATTAAGTTGTCAGTTAGCCGCCGGCATTTCTTCCCGTGTGATACGTCAAATGTGCCAATCAAATTGCGTGGTTAACAAAACTGGTAAACAGCGAAAAAAGCTTTATACTCACCAGAAATTTGTATGTTGGATTTGCTAATTATTCGTAAGTTGGTTCTGGTTTTCGTCGCAAACCACATGCTGCCTGAACAATTTAAACAAGGTATTCAATTTAATTGTTTGATGCGAGAAGTATCCTGAATCGCCTGAAAAGAAATAATTGAAAGTAAGTTTAAGACTACCTTGTCTTTTACTTTGACCTTTGGGCATTTAATGGTTTTGCTGATTTTAAATTTTCTGTATCTTTAATTAAGAAACTTCTACTGTACAGAGAAAGAAATATTTTCTCTGGTTATGGCGTAGCTCGCGAAAGTTTAACTAGTACTAGTTCCTATTAGTATTACTTTTTTGGTTTCAATGTGCGTTGGTTTTAGGAACAGTTTTTCTTGTAATTCAATTTTAGGTTTGTAAGTATGTCTGCAACATAAGTTGTTATACGACTACGAGTTACCCTGGTTACTACAAGTAACTAGAGTGATCATCATAGTGGTGGTACGATGGTCTGTTATTCGTAATTACTTCAGCCGGTCTTTATCAACAGATCTATTCTTTCAGAAGTCAAAACTCTGGCCGGATCTTCATGTACGTATGGGTGTTTCAGAGATCGTATTCTTGAAGAGAAACAAAGTCGAAAAATGGCGAATTAGGATCAGCTTAAGGTTACCGTTCACCTTCACGTATGTAGCTCCGTTAATACGCATCGGATACCCACAAACCTCTGAATCAATGAAAAACTTATGAAATTATCTAAATGACGGTGAAAAAATTGTTGAGAAATTTTGGTTTATCAACGAATGCGAGCATTATACTTCAAAATGTTTATTTCACTTCCAGACGTCAATGCGGCTGTCAGTTTCAACTTCAACCATTTTTAGTTTATTTGCGAGACTCGGCACAGTTCTTAGTTTTCTCTAATTCCGTCCTGGCGATTTTTGATTAAAATCGCCTTTAATTTTATGCAGGCATTTGAAGGAAATTCCCCACTTGCAGTATACAAAACTGCCATGTTTGAGTCATAAAAAATTACTGGAGAGAAATTTCGAAATTTGCCAGGGCGGTTTTCATTTTTGGCTATTATTTTATCAACTTGCCAAATTTGACAGCTTGAGATCAAAAATTGAGGGAGTATTAATCATTAACATTTTCGTAGTTTTAGCCAAAACATGTCTCGAGAAATTCACTCCTAAAGTACGCCGCGCGTCATACAAATTTACTTCCGGTAAAAAATCTCGCAAACTGTCTGACATATTGAAAAATATTTTATTTGACTAGAAGTTCATTTCATGTGTATTTATATTTTGCGAAAATCTCAATTTCAAAGTTTTAATCCGTTCCAACGTGAACGGTAACCTTAAACATTTGTTTTGTATCGTTTCCATATAATTAAACATGCTGCGATTGAAGGGATAAAAGAATCACTTCTTGGTGTACTCTTGATCCAATCACCACCCAAACATGAGTAAAAAATAACTCCCGTAGGAAACAGGCACAACAAAATGTATGGCTTGCGACTTTTATGCTCATTAATCACGCTATTGTACCTCTTGAACCACATTTTGCAAACACATGTTCTCATTTTCTTTTCAGATCATCCTTAATGGTCGATTTATACCAATGAACATATCGTACTCACACAAACAGAAACTAGAACGAGCCTTGTCCAACCGAGCGCTATGGCTGACAGTTCTGGAGTCTGGGGCGGTTGCTGTCATTATGCTCATCGCTGTGCTTGGAAACTGTTTGGTCTGCTGGGCCGTCTGTAAAAACAAGCGCCTGCGCACAACAGCCAACTATTACGTCATCTCTCTAGCTACAACTGATGTCTTGATGGGCTCTGTATCCATGCCTCTGACCGAAGCAGTTGCCATGACAGGCAAATGGGTGTTTGGTTATTTTGTCTGCCAGTTTGCGGGTGTAATAACTCCGATCTTTGCACTGACCTCCATTTTAAACCTAACAATCATGGCGATTAGTCGATACTTCAAAATAGTTAAACCAAGTCTGTATCGCAGATGGTTCAAGCGTCGGTTCATCCTTATTTCTATCGGCCTGACATGGTTGTCCGCACTTCTGATATCCATTCCCTATTGGATGCAAGAACAAATATTCCACCCTGGAAAACAGGTCTGCATCTTCGACTTGGACATTGTGAACAAAATATTCGCACTGGTTGGGCCTTTGGCGTTTATTGGTGTCCCGATTACTGTCATAGCGGTGTGTTATTACAAGATATTTCGTTCTGTAACTGCCCATAACGCACAAATGGCTAAAAACAAAAGGCGCGGGCCAGGCAATCGAGGAATAACAGTCGAGGAAGTGAAAATCACCAAAACTATTCTCCTGATTATTATCGGATTTTCCATTTGCTGGACTCCTTTCTTGATCATTGATATTTTTGGTATGTTTAAGGGACAGTACAGTTTACCGCGTCCTGTCTACGTGCTGTATACGTACATGGCAGGCCTGTCTAGCGCCATTAATCCGATTATTTATGCTTTGATGAACAGAGACTTCAGAAATGAGTTCGCAAAAGTATTATGTTTAAAACGCTTGCATGGAATTCGAATTGCGGTGACATCAACCGGTAATAAATCAACGCAGAACCGAGTAGTTTCTTCTCAAAAAGTGTGATTCAGTGAAAAACTGTATATAAGAACATACGATTTTCAGTTCAGGATAATTTTGTTCTTATACATCGGTATCTTTCTGCAAAATCACCCTGAAGATGTTCTTAGAACTGTTTCTGGAAATTAGATATTTCCGTTGATTGAAATGACTATAGACTCGCTTCTACAGTATGAGCCTCGACTTGATACTAAATGTTTCAGGAACGTAACTCGCGCGCGGCGCAGGAAATAAGGCGTCTGCGTTGGAGGCTAGTAGCATCCATTTGTCTTCGAAGGTTTCTTAAAAACGTGTGATACAAACAAATACGAACAATTGTATACACTGTCAAATATCAGTTTGTCTGCCTCAATGTGTATTACTGACCAAAACCAGGGTTATGGGTGGAATCAAACTTTTGGCAGAATCTGCCGCCCTCTGAACTTGGGAATTTAAGAGGCTGTCCAAGAGAGAGGGTCCTGAACGGGGAGGGGAGGGGGGGGGGGGGGTTTCGATCTCATTTCCCAGCCGAATTTTTCTCAAAACTCCATTCCCAATCCTGAGAAATTCCAGTGTATCAGATAAGAATATAAATCCCATTCCGATTTCTTATTGTTATAGAGACTGCAAATCCGAGTTCCAGTCACTCAAATCCCATTTTCCCAGCCTAAAATAAAGCAAATTCCAGCTCCCATTTTACCCCTTTACGACCGTCATACGAGAACCGTATAGAACAATGGCGCAGGCTGTATAGGGAGTTGCGGATTTGGCTCAGACTTTGCATACAGTTACAACTTGGTGTTCTATTGTTAAGTCTTTTGCTTGTGTTTCCAGGGGGCGTAGGGGAGGGGAGGGGACGCTGCGGGCCTTTTTTCACCGTATATTTGGCAATAGGTGCGCTTATCTCCAAACAATTGTACAGCAAATCATGAATGGTTAACCAGCGTAACTGCTAAGGAGTTGGGTTTAGCTAAATGTTTTTAAAAATTACAGTCATACGTTTCCCACTTTCTCCAATTTTATACGTTTGCAAAAAGTAAGATTTTTTCCATTTTTTTTAAAAACAGGATCACAAAAATACCAACAAACCTAATCATAAGCTCTAAATTGTTGTAGATATACATGTAATATCTGAAAAATGAATCGAAATCATTGTAGAACTTCCGAACTGCTCCTTAACTGTTTTCATATCATTGTTGAGGGCACGTTGGAAGGATATGCAAAGCATTTTTACACTCATAGACTTTGCTTTTATTTGTGATTATTTACTCCATTCAGGTAAACTGTCTTTTTTGCCGTTTTGAATGACCACCCCGTGGATCTTAGAGATTCGATTACAGCATTTCGCAATTTTAATTTTACATCTCCAGAAAAGTAAAAACTTTTCCTAGTAACAGGCTAAGTGGACTGAGGGGAAGGCAGCGGGAGGGGAAGGGGGGGGGGGGGCCAGTTTAACCTCAAGTATGATACGAAAACTCTAAAAACGTGCAGCTGTTTATCAACAGCTTAAGGAAGCTAACTTTTTAACATACTTTTTATGTCAGCTAGTCTTCTTGTATGAACCTCTAGCTCTCTCTCAAAAAAAATTAGTTCAAGACAAAAAGCCAAATGCAAATCC
>JAOBRG010370038.1:0-11891 GCA_027574985.1 Umimayanthus nakama | reverse complement strand
ACGTTAGTGTCTCTGACAACCTGTTCAGTTGTCAGTTGTGTGGTGTAGGAGAGAGAGGGGGAAGAGGGGGGACTGACAATTTGGAAACGGGGCTGAGCTGGGCATCCAAAAATAGTTTTTTTACAGTGTTTTCTTTTCAAATTTCGCCAACTGAATTGTCAACGAAAAGACGGGGTGGAGGGGGAAGGGAGTGGGGGCTCCTTTTCTAAATCCGACCCTGGTTCTATACTTTTTAATGTGACAAAGAAAATAGAAATACCTTTTTGAGGATTGTAGCTAGCTCGACAACGGTTAGCTTCTGTTAACCGGGTCAATGGCAGCAGGTAGAAAACCAATGCAAGAACAACAAGTTCTGAGACTTTAATGTTTTCCTTGTGGAACTTTGACATTGTGGACAGCATTCTGACGCACTAAGAGCTATTGGTTTTGGTGTCGGATTTACAGTGCGTTTATTTGGGAAGAAGAAAAAGTTTCCATTAGTCCAAGCAAAACAATATGTGACGTCCCGATCACATTCCCGGAATAATGACCAAAGCAGCTATAGTTCAAGTTGTGTTTCATAGACGGAATGTCTTGCCAGTAAAAAATCATATTACTTGCCAAAGAAAAAAACAGATTTTGTGAAACTCAATAACCGATTTGTGGAAGTTATGATCGCATGCCTGCTCATGTATAGTCGGCCGTTATGCACAGGAGCCGACGACTTTCATTCTAAGAGCATTACAGCATTAGTTGCTATTTAGTATATACGCAGCTCAATAATGAAATCAGTCTGTGCAATTCTTGAGGTGATTAACTATCGTATTCTTTTTTTTGTAGTGTTAAACGATAACAGACCTCGCCGTTGGAATTGATAATTTGTCGTTTCTGTATTCATATTTTTATTTAACAAGTGATGAATATGTATGTTTTGTTTGCTTTTTGAGGTATTATTGACGACTGTATTTGCAGTTGGCATTGGGCACAGAGTTAGAAATATCATTTCCTATTTTTGCAAAAATGTTGTTTAAGGCATTGGGAATTGCTTTTAGCGCTGTGATATCGGTATTATTATTTTTGTTTATTTTTTAAGTGCATGGTTACACTTTGATCAAAGAGTTATTATTCGTTTGATACCCGTCCTTGCCTCAACTTGCATGAAAGCAATCATTATGTTATAATATTGCTTCTTGCTTACTTTTGTTAAGTGGTTAGGTCGATTTCTATAATACTTAGACTTCAAATGATAATAACTAATAAGGCAGTTTGATTTTGAGAATGTTTTGTTAAATTTGTTTTTAACAAAAACTTACTTTCTACTGGCTAAAGTATTCCAAGGTTTAGATCTTAGTTTCAATTTTTTTCCGGGAATCAGTTTGCTTGATTGGAGCAAGATGATCGATAATGTAAAATGAGTCAAACATGTTATCAGTATATCGCAACTTCTTCCCAGTTCACAGATTGACATTCTTGAATAAATGCTGCTTCGTTAAATTTCGAAGAATCTCTTTTGTACATCTTTATATTATTAAGAAGGCAAGAATAATTCTGAATGATTAGAAAATTTGGAAAATGATTTGTGAGATCATATAATATATTACTGCCTTAATATAGTAAAGGTTCTCTATTCAATCAATTGTGCCAGTAATTCTAGTTGCTTGACGGTATTTGGGGTTGAAAATTAGTTGTAAGCATTGCATTCAGAAAGACGTCTGTATAAGTGAGAATTTCAAATTTTAAAAGATCTAAGCTAAAATCTCCCATGACAACACAATTTCATTTTCCCTGAAGATGAGTTTAAGTATTCCTATTCATGATTTCGCCATGTGGGTATCTACAAACGACTCAGCAGAGTAGATTAGGATGGGCATTGTTTTCTATAATCTCTATCCACAACAGTTTGGAAGCCAGATTCTGTTTGTGATAAATCCGTAGGAATCGAAAATGTAAGTTTGTCTTGTATGTAAAAGTCAACGCCTCCAGCAACTGACAGACTTGGTTCAGATACGAACTGAATTTCGGGCAAATTTGGATTAAAATAACGGAGTTTTTAGACGTGATAATTTTCGTTTCTGTTAAGCCTACAACAGTGAAATGACAATCGAGCTCCCAAATAAAACCTTGGGGCTTATGGCTTTCTCAGTAAGTAAAATTACAATTTTTGTTGGCACACTGACAATACTACAAGAATATAAATAACTACTTAGCTTTACCGTTAGTTCAATTGCAAATTCATAGCAGACGATAGTAGAGAGTGGTAGACTTCAAGCTCAGACCTTTTTAAAATTGCTAGTATTTGGTGAACTTTCATTGATTTCCATTTGCACAAAAAAACTTCGGCAGAATAAATACGCTTTTATAATTTGCTACTACCAGGGCCGGCAAGAGTTCAATACGATGATAAATAAAAAATCAATTAAAAAAAAGATGTAAATGCACAACACTATCGGGCGATACATGTATGTATCTATCTGTATCAGTAATGAATTCATTCTGTGTCCGTTTCCTGACTCGTTTGATTGTATTTTTATGTTGGTGACGCTTTTCATCAAGCGAAAGAGATAAAACGTACTGCCTCGTCACGCCGATATGGCAAAGAATTGATATTCTAAAATGATAAATACTACGTTCGCGCCCTATGTACGTTTCTTTTAGGGACATACATCTAAACGTTTTATACTACAGTAATAACAATTGCAATAAAAATAAAGTATTATCATTACTATTATTATAATATTATTATTATTCATTATTGTTATTGTTATTATTATTGTTATTATTATTATTATTATTATTATTATCATTATTATTATTACTTCTATCATTGTATTACTTTATTCTGGAAACTGACATACTACCAAGTCATTTTTTATGTTTTGTTTTACTTATAAAACAGACCAGTTACTGATAACGCTCATATTGATAGACGTTCAACGAGGAAAGGCGAAGTCACCAAGGGTGATTTTCATTGGGGTTCTCAAACAATGTCTGTTCAAACTAAAAACTATTGCCACGGTATCGCCAGGCCTTCGAATCCGTTCGCCAGCCCTTCATCCGGTTTAACACCATTTTTGTCGCTTTAGTTTTGTTTTTGTTCGATTTCTTATTTTCTTGTGAGTGAGCAGGTTTAAATTGTCTACAAAAATTTTGGCATTGTGCGCCTTGCTTTGTTCTTCTTTTTAATACGTAATTATTTTGAGTTTGTCCGAATTCATCTACAAAACCTGACTTACAACTTACAATAATACAGCTTATACATGATTCATTCTATAGTTAACTTATTCACAAGAAGAGTAATTTTGAAAAAGAAACCCTGTTTTCTTTTTGTGCGTTGGCGTGTAAGCTAAATATGGGATAAATCAACAATTGCAAGGGTTGATATGGACTGTTTCTCGTCTGAGAGGTTTGTTGTGTAGCTGACGTTTCGAGTGTTATCAACTAGTTTTTCGTCAGAGCAGACGTACAAATAGTTCACTTTCCTTTTTTTAGTATGAATTAATGATTCCCTAAATTTGGAAAGCAAAAATTCATGGTCTCTACAACTTATTTGGATAACAAAGGAGTCAAAAAATTACCTTCAAAACAAGTCCAGTAAAGTGTTCCTACCCTAAAACTTGCACAATACAGCCTTCCAGTTCTTTAGGACATCCCATTCACTTTCAGAATACTACATTTGTTTTGAAGAAAGCGCCAAACGTACTGGAGCAGTAGCATTGAACTTCTACAGCGCACGGGCCTTTTTCCTTATTAGGATAAGATTCATGATTCCAATCCCACCGCTGCTGCTAAAACTGGTCTGAATGTCAAACTCAAAGAGGCACACCGCCGGATAACACTGAACTCCTGCTCAAGTTATATAATTAGGGTATACTCTTTTTATACAAGAACATCTTTTAAGAACATGAGGTTGAAAATATCCAGAATTTAAGAACTTTTTAAGAACATAATCTGAGAAAAGGCGAAAAACTATTATTTTTGATACTGCACAAAAGCATGGAAACAACTTGTTTCTAGGCCGCAAATGTTTTGAATGTCCTCAGTGCAACATCGCCTTACACGTTTTTTTATAAGAACAATTTTATAAGAACAACGTATAATTTGGCCGTAATTAAGAACAAGCTAAGAACAATTGAGGCTGAGTTTCAGACGCAAATGCAACTTATAGTTTTTATAGAAAAACACATCACATCATTACATGTGGCGTTTCACAAAACGGTGCACGTGTTTATCACATTGTCGAAGTGCATAATCGACAATGATAAACGTTTGCTGTAAAAATATTAACTTTTCAACAAGTACTAGTATTTGCTGTGATAATTGACATTATGGAAACAAGAACAGTTTAAGAACAAAAAAATTGGGGCTCAAGTTGTGCAAAAACGTTAGAATAACAAGGCTCGGTCAAAGTTTACTGGTTCTTATGAAAGAAGCCGGCGTGTAGCGTTGTGTCTGTACAAATTTGTTTTGAAATATTTTTATTATTTATTGTTAAACAACTTTCTTGCCTCCAGGGTAGAAATTAACATTTTAAACGTACTTATTCTTCCACCTGGTTTGTGCAAATAGAAATTAGCAAACGTACATTCAATACTAGGGTGCGGGACTAAGAAATATAATAATTAACATACAGGAGCAGGGTTTTTGGCTGCCTATAATAGCTATGTAGGCTAATCGAGCTAGTCAGCCCACTCAGAGATTTTATATACAGCAAACTATGGTTTCAAACATTTAATCTTGCAAAGGGCACAAACTTAACGGCAGACAAAAGAGGCAAAAGGAAAGAAAAAAAGGAAGGAGCTGGCATTCGTTTGACAAAATTGGTAACAAATATGCTTACGAATATATATAAGAATATCTTGAAGCTCAGTGAAGTCACCAAAATCGTAAAACGTATTTAGCCTCAGCACAAAATTTAGACATTCTTAGAAAAAAAGATTGTGTAGACTCAGGAAATTAAGTAGTTGCTAAAGCTTATAGAAATCTGAGGTGTTACCTACTTAAGCTCAGCTTGAGGTGTACTTTAAACATGCTCTTAAAGTTTGGGCATTTTTGATCCTCAGCCGGTTCTTATAAAATGGTTCTTATAAATAAAACAATGATGTATTAAACTTTTAACCGCAAGTTTCTTACCTCAGTCTACAACCTTCGGAGAATGTGGAAATGCCTATTGACTTTTATGATAAAGGTGACCAGTTTAACCATGAAAACTGAAATGTTTTCTTTCAGCAGTGTTACTGGCAGGCTGTGTCACGTGATCTTATGTTACTAGTATAACCAAGGAAATATTTTTGTCCAGGCTTGATGGTTTTGTGGAATGTCGGACGGACCGGTCTTGACAAGTCGCCTCGTTTTCATGACGAGGCTAGTAGATGATATAATGATTTCCGACAACCGAAAGGGACCTGGAAACTAGTGATATGATCATTGTTGCTGAACATTTTGGAATCCTCGGAAACAAGAAGCGGAATAATCAATAATGAATATCGCTTTTAAGTTAATCAACCAATTAGATTGCTTGAAATACCAACGTCACCGAGTTTGTGTAAGCTATTTTTAAAACAATTATTCTACGAGACCGGACTGAATATTAGCTGATAAGCTAATATTCGGAAGGTCGAGTAGAACAATTGGTTTTTGAATACAGTTTTATTAAATAAAACAACAAATTATTTTTCATCGGCAAGTATTTATTTGAAAATAAATTAAAATTGTTTCTGAAGAAGCCGCCAACTCAAAAATAACTTCCGTTCCGCTGAATCAAATGTCACATGACAGCCTCACATCCATGCGTTTTCCATATATAGTCAATCACTAGAATATGAGCTGATTATCAGTGACGACCGAACCAATCAAATTGCTTGAAATCAAATAACCATTGGACTGTTTTTAATAGTTAAAGTTATTCACGTCTTTGTCGCAAAATACCGAGTGTTTCAATATTTACAACGAAAACAGACCGAGATTTACATCAGTGTTTGAAACTATGAGGTATCAAGAATCAAAGAGTTTTCGTTTTAATATTTTTGTGCAATTGCAAGTAAAGGCCTATGGAAATTTAAAAATTTTCTGGTTCGCGTCAAGCGTCCGCGTGCATCTTCCGCGTCAAAATACTTCATCGTTCGTCGCAGATTGTTTTTTGCCAACAACGAAGCCCCCAAAAGTGACAAGATTGGCATTTGACTGTGCTCAAATGTTCCAATGGGTTTTATGCAACAATTGTTGTTGTTTCTTTCTCCATTTCTGGAGAGTTTTGACTTCCCGAAGATATGCCTGTTCTTTGTGGTTGTAGAACGACGTTCCGAGTGCTAAATTTCAGACTTCTTAGTTCTTTACCTCAAAAATAAGTGAAGAAAGACGAAAGTTTTTAAAATCCAGCAACAAACTTTGCTTTTTGGCTCACGCTATTAAACAAGAAATTCTACTTCTAGTGTCCTAATCCCGTAACATTTCCTAACAAACACAGTTAGCAAAATAAAATTGTGCATGAAATTATTGTTTGGTCAGAAAGTATTTTGTTAAAGAAGGACTTTTATCAATAAAACAGTTGAAGGAGGTCGATCGAGGCGCTAGGCGTGGGTGAGTCACACTCTATATGTATATATATACCTGCAGTGTTTACATTGTACGGATCAAAAACCATATTTGCATATTCATCTAAAGGTGTGTTATTTGACGACGAGCAACGACAAGTTTTAGCCTGGGCAACTACAATTTATCTCACCGCCTGCCATGGCAGTCCAATACTCCAGTGGTCAGAAAGTTGAAGGTTTCACAAACCAACAGGCTGTCGTCGCCCAACCAGGTTAGTAACCCTGAAATATTCGTGTTTTAAATTGTTCATCAAAACACGTTGTCGACTAGTACAAAGCCAGCAACAACAATTAATTTGAATTTGGAAACCTTAGTCTGAGTGTTAGCTACAGTTTCTCTAACTTTTTTTTGCTTTAAAATGCAACGATGCTTATTATAGGCTTCATGTTTGTCTTTTATATCGGTTTAGTGAGTCGCTAGGCTCATTGTGGAAAGACCGATGTGTGTAGTTGCAAATAATGCTGGCTTAATCGGTGTTCAACCGTTATAGTTCGCACTCCATGCTTAATGTAGTGCTGTTTCCATGCTGATTGCACACAGAAGACAGTCAAAGCATTATGACCAACAAGTGACTAGTAACAACTTGCTAATCTTCGTCTTTGATTTAATTTGAAAAAGCAATGAATTTCGTTTTGTGCCTCTCAATGTTGACTTTGACAGCCTCAAGGATGAGGCGGCCGGCTATGAAGTAGTATGAAGTTTCGAACAACAGATAAAATTGTCGCTGGCATACGGATTCTACCACTGCCAGTCAGTTGTGGATGTCAGAATCCCTTTTTAGTTTTTTTTTCTAAGTGAATGAGATTGCTTCCAAGGACTCACTTCAAAATGCTCATGTTTCATATTTTGTGTTTTAGTTTTAACTTTTATGCCCATTAAGGTACTTTCCCTATTATCCAACACTAACAAAATGATACTATTAAAATATGCGAGTTTTGTCACAGAAGCTTCAATCAGGTGTAGCAAACAAAGAAAACTACCGACACGATAACAAACATGCCGATAAAGGGAATCTTGGGCCAACTTGGGGCTCCATAAAAAAATATTTGTTTAACTGGCGCCACAACAATGTTTTAAAAGTTTGAACACTTGCTCGCTATCCACAGCAATTTGTTGGGATTCTGTTTGCTTGTGTTTTTCTGTTTTATTATTTATTGCTATTGCAGAAACCGAATACACCAAATATATACATTTCCTGTTTTTATTTGAAAAGCGTCATTTGGGCCTCGTGGATGGATTGAGGCTATATAATATCAGTGTAGCTCTTAAACCGGTTTAATACGTCTTGGACTTTGATGTGAGTCGACTTGATCGAGATACACTAATGTTTTTGGTAATGCCACGATATAATTTTATTATTGATATATAGGCACGATAAAATATAAAAGGGCAAAAACCCTAGAAATAGACCAAATAAACCAAATATTCATTAGTTGGCGATCAGTGTTACATCTAAGATTTTTGGCCATTAAAACTGACCTTCAGTTTATGAACACTGAAAGGCTTGAAAATAAAAGTTACTCAATCTTCCAATTCGACTGTAATTCTTTGTCTCATAACGGAGATATTTTGATGCGCGTTTTTGCCTTCTATTCCCAATAAAACGCTCGAAGCGAGATTTCTCAAACCTATAGTTTAAGTGAAGGTGGAAAACGGAGCCTCAAGAAAACGCTGACGTCATTCCCATCACGTGAACTCTTTTTCTTTCAACTTCAAACATGCACAGATTGTATTGCCTCCGTCACAAGTGCATTTGGCGTTTTCAACGGGTTTTAACGGTAAATACGGTCAAACCCAGTGCAATCGATTACTTGATTTGTTTTTAATAAGATAAAAACGGAGGCTTTCGTGAGCGCATTTCAATGGACGGTGCCTATAATAAAACGCAACAAACTAGTTTGCAAACGCGTCCAGTCTTCACACAAAACTCAGTAAAGATAGAGCAGTTGAGACATCTTTCGCAATTCCATTTAATTACACACTTTTTTAAACATAAAACAGATAACTGCATCCGAGGATTGCTTTCTTTTTCTTCTTTTTAGCATTTTCCACCTGAAATAGTTCTTGAAAGAGTTCCCTTGTTTGAAAAATATCACTTAAGAAATTTTTTGTTTTTGTGAGCGGACAAGACTTAAAACTTAGATAGCTCAAAATTTTTCTTAGTTTTGACAAATCTGAAGTGCAGAGTTCTTATAGAGTTTGATCTTATAAAGAAATTGAAGGCATGTAAACGTTTGACCCAGTGACATTAAACTGCTCACACAATTGACCAACGAGCTAAAATCATCCGCTTATTCTTAATTGTTCTACATTGAGTATGAAAGATGAAGAGCGAAGAAATATGGTATCTATTTTTCACATAGGAGTAAATTAAAATTTGTAAAAACGTTTTCAGTTGTTAGTAAGAACTTGTTGGTTGCTCACAGGGGTCCCAGCTCAACCGGGCCAAGTGGTATGGATGCCTGTGCCCCAGGCCCCCATAGGTTGCCCACCAGGACTTGAATATCTCGCATGTATTGACCAGGTTCTTGTACAACAGCAGGTCGAGTTATTGGAAGGTAAGCGAATAAGAACATTTTTAATTCCCATCAATTACAGTACTGTAGCAATATACTTACTTACTTACTTACATCCATACATATTTACTTATATGCATACATATGAACATGCATACACACATACATACATACATACGTACGTACGTACGTACGTACGTACATACGTACACTCATATAAAGAGAGTGTTAACAATGCGACTTATTTAGCCCTATGTCAGCTGCCAACCTGATGGTCCAGCAATGCTTTTAAGAAAATCCAGAGCTTAAAGTTTTTTACAATTTTTTTAAATTTTACTGTCTTGTTTTCCTTTTCAGCTTTTACCGGCTTCGAAACAAACAACAAATACAAGATATGCAATTCTTTGGGTCAACAAGTTTACTTTGCTGCTGAGGGTAAGAACTAAAATACATTTGCTTGAATTGACGATTTCTAAAACTTGGTAGCTTTTTTTTTCTAAGTGTGGTATCATGACTCATTGTGGTTTTTGGATAAGTTAGATTTTACATTACTTTTTCGTACTTGTTTTGCATTGAAGAGCTTGTGAAGGGCACAGTAAAGGAGGCTGCTTTCTTTGATTTTTACCACGACTATAATTTTGAGTTTGTATTGAAAACAAGAACGAGAAATAACTTTAATTTTTAATTCTACCTTAATTAAGTTATATCAATCCTGGCGTTTGCTTTGTTATTTGAAAATTAGCCGACGTGTATGTTTTTTAAAAACTCCTCCACCGTTAACCAAGCCGACTTGTGTGTTTGTCAAAATAGACATCTTCTGTTTTCATTTCGTATTTTGTTCATGTTGAACACAGAGCGATATCTTGACTGAAGTTCTTTTGGAGAATTTACTGAAAGGGTGTCACATCTCCATTGTTCTTTTCCAAAAAAAACATAGGTTTACGTGTGGAAGCGACAAAACTTTTCTTTTAAATGAAGCAAATAGAAGCTAAGACTATTATTTAAGTTTGACAATCTTCAGTCGGTCAAAACATACTTAAATTACAAAACTTTGAAATTGTAAATTAAAGGCAACACACCACTTTCGAATTTTAGCCGTATTTTCTCGCACAGTAAGGTAACTGAAGCGTAATTCATCGAGGTCTATTCATAGCTCAAAATATTTAGAAAGTTGAGTCGCATTCTGAAGTTGAAACTCTTGGTGTACGCAAACCATGTAAAACATCTACGTTATTTAAAAAAACCCCTTGCACTCCACCGATTTAAAACTGTACTAATGGTTTTTGGAAAACCTTTAAGGCTATGCCAAGACTAGAATACGTTAAGTTTAATTTTAGAAGTACTCTGGGCAGTAAAATGATCTAGAGAGATAGGCAGTTGGATAAAAAGCCTTCTGTAATCAATAAGAACATCTAACTTTGAGGCCGCCCGAGGCTGCATTGATATTCTTCCAATTTTTTTAGGGTTACAGCCTTAAGTGTTCTTCAAAGGTTTTTGCTTTTTTAGGTAGTTAGAAGTATCACCAGTTGCCTTTGTTTCGGCCCACATCAGGCGATGTTGTATTTGTATTATATTGGGTGTTAGTATTAACCAAACAGGTGGATAGCATTTTTTGCGCGCCCTGATTGGTTCTTCAGACACGGTATATCCTAGGATATTCACCTCCAGACGAAATTTTTAAAATGGCGGCTCTTTCTACCACTGTCACGGAAGAGGAAATTCATCAAATGAACGAAGAAGCTACTCCTGCAAACACAAAATCCACCATTTTGGTTTAATGGCTTAATCAGGATGTGTTTCACTTTTCACCTCTACTTCGGGGGATAGTTGCAAATTCAGCTTTTCAGTTTACAACAAGGTATCTCCACTGAGTACAGTATGTACAATTTATGATCGTGTATGTATCCCCAGCCTAGGCAGGTTCTAATCTTAGTATGTTCTTAAACTTGAGATTTTTTTAAATTGCAGCAGTTTAGAGAATGTTCTCATAGAAAAAGATTGTGTTATTATCTGACAGTACCGGCTTCATTCACACTTTCTAGATACCGACTGTTGCACGCGCCAGTGCTGCGGCCCTGGTCGTCCTTTTGAAATGAAAATTCTGGACAACATGCAGCGGGAGGTGATCCACTTGTCCCGACCCCTCCGGTGTCAGTGCTGCTGTTGTCCATGCTGCCTCCAGATGATCGAGGTCCAGTCCCCTCCCGGACAAGTGGTGGGATATATTGAACAAGAGTAGGTTTCGTTTCTGTTTTTTATATCAGATTGTTTAAATCGATTTAATTCCTTCTAAATTCCTTTAAATACTTCGTATTTTTGTTATTTTTCTTTGTTTCTATCGACGTATTTCCTTTTTTTTTAGAGTAGAGGGAATTCTCAGTTAAATTAGCCAATTTACGGTGTTGGCTCAACTTCTTGGTCTCGTATTGTTGTTGTTGTTGTCATTATTATCATTACTATTTTTATTTTATAGTAATAACAATAAAGGTAATATTAAAAATAATAATTCCTATGATAATAGCAAAAACATTGTTGTTTTATCAGAAGTAATAGTAGCAGTAGTAGTTGTAGCAATAGTAGTGACCGAGTGAGCATTATGTGGTAGTAGTTGAAGTAGTAGTATAGTAGTAGCAGCAGTAGTAGTAGTAGTAGTAGTAGTAGTAATAGTAATAGTAGAAGTAGTAGTAGTAGTAGTAGTAGTAGTAGTAGTAGTAGTAGTAGTAGTAGTAGTAGCAGGAGTAGTAGTTCTTCCTTGAGAACCTCTTTCAACTTGCAGAAACTTAGCAAACGCACAAAAGCGAGAGA
>JAOBRG010370027.1:0-11892 GCA_027574985.1 Umimayanthus nakama | reverse complement strand
AAATATTTTATGTTATAAGTCAGCGTGTATACAACTTGGAATTTCCATGACAATCAAATTCAGTCTTGCAGATTTAGGTGACATAAAGATAATGTTCCCCCTCCTGTATTTATAATACTACTAAAGAGAAAGTGGGGTGCCTTGTGTCGACCTACAGTAAAAGAAGTGCAGACTAAAAAGGGTAAAAGTAACATTCTTTATATAAGGGGATGGGCTGTTGGTTTACTTTTGTATGTTCCTCCCTCCTTCCCACCCCCTTCCTCCTCTGCATTCTACAGTTTCTGCCCCATTACAGTTATTGTTTGTCCAAAAAATAAAGCTGAATAATCAAAATAAGTACAGATATTTTACTTTATTGAACGTATTGCTCTAGAGTCGGGGGCTCAATATCAAAATAATTGCTGGTGATATTACCATAAAGGCATGTTATAGCGTTGCGAAGTAGTGCGCAAACAACATATATTTTACCGACACTGCTAAGGCCAATCTTCAAATTCTTTTTAAAGTCAAGAAATTTGAAAGAATTGATGACATCGCCGAAAAGCCATTCCACCGAAATTCTTAACGTACTCATGGTTTGGCTGTATTCTTGCATTAGGGGTGCAAGTGGGACACGACGAAACGGGGTTTGGAGATGCACACGTAGAGGGTAGGCCAAATCTCCATATATGCACATGGGTTGACCGCAATATGCCAGAATCTTCCAACATCCCTGCGTCGTGTTTACGCCCTTCTAAAACAAAGAAAAAATTTAAAATCAAACGTTAGAATAGAAATTATTTGGGAATTTTGTTAAGTAAAGCAACTAAAAATGAAAACAATCTTCAATTAATTTTTTTGAAATTAGTATTTTTCATTTTGTAACTGATTACTTTTAAAACAAACTTCATTATTTAGGAAAAATATTTCAAAAACTCACCAATAGGTCCATATAAGTTTCCTATGAGTCCATCTGGTAAGGACAGGGATTGGAATTTTAGGGCATGGACCCTTTTATGGCCATTTTAAACAATTCTTTGATGTACATTGGTCGTACTGTCCCATCGACAAAACCAAAACAATTGTCGAGGGGTGCGCCTCTTCCTGATATAGCATCCGCATAACGCTGCAAAGCCGCAGGATTCAGGAGATCTCGATTTTACTGGGTTACAAGGTGGCCGTGAACGTCATATATATAGTCCATGACATAATTTGTGATCAAACTTATAACAGAAACCGGTCAGCCAAATCGCGGAATCATATCACTGAGCCGACAAGGATAGGCAACTCGCTTGAGAAGAATACATAAACCTTCTATGTCGTCACAAATGCTTCTCTGCTCGCATTTAAACACCGGTGGTAGTTGAAGCGCTGCTACAAGGCGAGGGAGGTCTTGCTTCTCGACGCGAAACTCTGCTTTGCATTCGGCGGAGTTCATAGAATCCAGGTTGAATCATTCGTAGTTTCCATGAAGGAAATCTGGATTTTTTGAGCTGAATGTATCGTAAAGCAATACAAATTCTTCGTCCGATACATAATTGTCGGCATAAAGAAGTGTAAGAAGCTCCCGAAATTCCTTAAAAGACATTATTTTGACCTCAACTGGAAGAGCTCGTCCAGCCTGAGGCTCGTCCACGAAGACGTTCTGCTAAAGTGTTTATGTTTTCCGTCGTGGACGACGGTCACGTCCCAGGGCCCACTCGGTCAAACAAGACCTCGTCCAGGTTCTCGGCGTCGGTGCTAAAGGTCCCTATTCTGTTCAAATAAAAACGTACAATAAAAGGTAAATATAAACCATTGCAATTTTTTTATTTCCATTAATACTGGAATGGTTATTTTATATAATAGACTCTGTTGATTCATGTATCTGCATTACTAAACATATAAACTTATAAGGTACATTCAGCAATGTACAGGTAAAACTTGCATATACATGCATACAGTTATGTACCCACCGCAGTCAATCAAAACGCTTCAGGTCCTACAAAGGACTCTGTGGTTGTTCTTTTACCCACAGCTTTTTCTCAAATCAACTTTTCCCCTGCAGAAAAGCAATGAAAAGACACGCTTTAGTGAAATCCTTAATTATTTTTAAATTCTAGACATTTGAAAGGTAAAAGAATTGAAGTCAAATGTTCAATTCTACAAAATTGTACATGGTCATGATAAACTTTCATAGAAGTTTTTTAGTTGTCTGAGCAGGAATAACAGATTTCTGAAATACAGATTTCGTGTGACTTTACAGGTGTTGCATACATGTACATGAGTAATAATAATAAAAATAATATAATAATAATAATAATAACAATAATAACAAATCCTTATCGAGGATGACTACGTCACAGATAAGAGGTTTACAGAGGGGTCTTCAGATAACAAAAAATCTAACTAATCTAAAGGAAACAACGACAAAATTACAAATAACCTGTTTAAACATTAAGTATTTATTTTAAATTGTTTTGTATAAAAATTGGTAAAAAAAAGAAAGAAAAAGTTTAATATAAACGTTTTACATGCAAAAAAATACAACGTTTTTTAAAAATACTACAAAACCTTGCTGTTTTCATACTATGTAAAACACGTGTTAAAATTTAGCTTTTTTGAGGCGACGCATAAATGCCGCTAAGGTTGATGTTTCTCTAAGAGAAATATCCAAGGAATTCCATGTATCTGCTGCAAAATTTAGTGTAGTCCAATGTCCCCATCTTCTAGATGCAATCGACTTTCTGATGTTATCCTTCAACCTAGTGTTATAGTTATGGAAACTGCTAGTGAACGAGAAGTTGAACGAACTAATAAAAAAGTTATTAATTGATTTGTAGATAAACACATCGCGATGTTCAGTCCTTCGCCGTTGTAATGGTTTCCAGTGGAGTTTAGCAAGTGCATCACTTGCAGAAGCACGAGGGGTATATCTAAAATGAGTCGCGCAGCCTTGTTGTGTTGTATCTGTAGCTCGGCCATAAGAGTAGCGTTGCCCCGGTCTCCCCAAATAATGTCGCCTTAATCAAAAAGGGGTAGAACAAAAGAATTTTAAAAAAGTTAGCCTAGCGCTTAAGATTTTTGGAGTTTAAAATTTTGTCGAGGGTTCATTTTTTGCGTAAAATTGTTGTAATTATTACTATTGGTCCATGTGCCTCCAGGTTTATTACAATCAAAGCGCAGCACCAAGCCTTCTTGTTTTCAGTAAACGCCTTTAGGTAATCAGTAATTTAGTGTTCGCGGTAAAAAAATGTTACTCAACGGACATTTTAATAACGCTGACCCCCCCCCCAGTTATCTTTTTTCAATAAACGCCACTAGATAGATAACCAGTTCAAACATTTTGACAAACGTCCAGCAACCCCAGTTTTCTTTTTTAACCAACGCCTCTAGATATTGAGCCCCGTCCAGCATCCCCCTGTTTTCTTTTTGACAGTAAACACCTCTCAATAATCTGTGCCGTAAAATGCACCTCACTCAATATAATATGCGCCACCACCGACTGTTTTTTTTTCAATACAATGAACAAGTATTCTAATAAACGCTCAGCTCTTCCACCTTTCTTTATTTTAATAAACGCCTCTAGAAAACACGTTTTTTGAACATATTAATAAGTGTCCAGCATCCTCAGTTTTCTTTTGTTTTCTTTTTGCAGCAGACGCATCTAGATAATCTGTGCCGTTAAATGCATTTATCACATTTTATTAAACGCCCCTAACCGAGTCTTTTCTTTACAATAAACGCGTCTAGATAACCAGTGTCTAAAAATGTTTTCACACACTTTTTTTAAACTTAAACGCTTTAATTTTTTTCAATAAACGTATCTAGTTAGTCATTGCCGTATAATACATTTAGAACACTAAAAAGAACTTGCAAATAACCATTTAACTTCAACCGGTCTCAGTTACTAAATATAACTCTACGTAAAATATTTCATTGAAATCCTTTTTTTTTGTTTTTCATTAACAACAACATTCTTAATTAGCTCTGCTGTATAAAAAAGCCAAAAAAAACCCGTCATGTCACCAGAATATTTAGTTGAAAGGAGTGCAAAATTTGATGTTGTATGGGATCCGAGTTGTAATAGAGATTACTAAAGACGTATACTGGGTGTCGTTCAATGAAACATGGCGTTTTTTCTCTGATTGTGAGGTAGATTAGGGTGGTTATAAGTGTTTGTGAAATCACTGCTAAAAAGTATTGTTCCAGTTGGACTTTTTCCCCAAACTCTTCAGTCCATGTGCTTTACTACCAGATTGTGCGGGGATCTTCGATACTTTTCTGAAAACTCGTAATTGCAGCCATAGCACTTTGCACTTCTCGTGGCTGTATGGAGACCAACATGAGCTCCAGTGATTTGGCGGAGGAGCGCCTTGAAAAGCCGATGGCGTGTACATTGCTGCCTACGGCTGGGAACAGCTGTTAAAGGCGGTGGAACGTGCAGTGGAGTAAGCTGTGGATATTGAGCGGGTGCAGAATGAGGAACTTATGCTGTATGACTTGCCACATGTGTGTTCGGCCATTGAGCTGAAACAGATGAAGCGCCGAAATTAGTTGAGGGTGTTTGTGTAGTAGTCACAGTAGGCTGATTAATTGTGTCAGATGTGACTAGAGTGGGTCCACTTGTTCCAGGAGACGGTTGATGAATAGTCGGAAGTTTTCGTGTTCTGTTCAGTTTCTGTCACTGTTGTCGTATAGCTTGATTTTCTGCTTGTTGGTTTATTTTTTTTCTTAACCGGCTCACATGCAGATGATGGGTCGATTAATCACCCTTCTTCCTCATATTCTCCAACCAACATTCCCTGTCCAAGTTTTTTCCCCTTTTGCCGCCGACATTGTCTGTTTTTTTGATTAGCGAATGAAGGCCCAGTACCTACAGTGTATACTTCCGTTTGGTAGGCTTTCATTTGTATATCTAACGTAGCACTGTAACTGGTGTCGGCATGACACGCATCCAAAAGTGACAAAATTGGAGGATCTCTATGAATTATATGCGAAGAAGTGGATGATACATACTCGAAGTTAGCGTAACAAATTCGCAACACCGCTTGCGCTTGCCATCGAAGAAACAGAATTCTTCACTCAGAAAATGGCTCTAATTTCTGTCCATACCCATATTTTTAAAAACGAAGGAAGGACAATCTGGGTTTCCTCGCCTGTCATTAAGTTTGTATACGTAAAAGTTGTCCCGTTTGTCCGCGTATTGTTTAAAGTCTACGATCAGTGCCTTTAGGTTCAGTCTGCCGTTTCGTTTCCTTTTTAACGTTAGACAACCATCGTGTGTTAAGGGTGGCCACAACAGCTTTATCCACCTCTGACCAGTTTTCTTTTGCTCGAAACGCGGACAACATACATGCAGATGTTCCTAATTGTATCCTTAACTTTAGCCTTGTTTTTGACCAAGGATTTGGTGATGGGGCATGTGTGGTTTCCGCAAAGGTACACTTTGACAAATCCAGTCCATTAACTGACATATCGCCGTGCTGGACACTTGATGAATTCTGGAGGAAGGCCGCATGCGCTGCACGCTACCTTAAAAATGTTTAGCAAAGCGGAGGATGGAGGGGGTGCTGGACGTTCATTAAAATGTTTTAAATGTACTCTACGGCATTGGTTAACTGGAGTAAAGGTCGTTAAATAGAAGAGTGGCTGCTCTGGCCGTTTTTTTGAGGTGAGTGAAATGCATTTTATGCCACAGATTATCTAAAGGCTTATACGGATAAAAGGAAAACTTGGGTATGGTCGTTTAATAAATATTCTAAGTGTATCTTACGGGACCGATTATTCAAAAGCATTTATTAAAAAAAGAAAACCGGAGTTACTGGTCGTCAGGAAACTTTTTTTTAAAAAATAGGGGATAAGCCTTTTTGAAATACGTGTACTGAGTTACAATTTTTTACCGCGAGAATGGTTATCTAAAGGTGTTATTGAAAACAAGAAGACTTGGCGCTGGGCTTTTATCGTAGGAATGTTTATTTTAATATACTAATTTTGTACTTTTTTGTTTATTAAAAAATACCAGTTGTGTAATTTCAAGCAACGAGTTTGAATGAGGTTTTACCCTCGACCCTCGACAAAATCTTAAATTCCATGTACATGTACCATTATCCATTGTTACAATAAATCTTGTACACTGTATATGCAGTACATCACATGTAAATCGAATAACTGTTTGCATTGACTCTCATGGATATGATTGAAAAATTAAGTACAAGTCAATAAACCTTTTATAGTTCAGACCTTTAATTTAAACTGTGATGCTTGAGCTCATTTGTCTGTTCAAGAACTTGGTCTTTGGTTTGTAAAATACCAAGTGTTGCAGGGTCATCTTTCCGTGAAACCTGTTATTGCATTAACTAATATAAACATAAATATATGAACTAATGAATATCGATAGTTGACAAGCAAACCAAAATGTTCTCAATTTATGTACCATATGCATCATTAAAGGGATTATTACTACCATTGACTAATACTACTCAGTACTTCTGCAATGAGCTATAACAATAATTGAATAATGTTTTTATTCATTAGATAAAAATACATATCTAATTTAACACCAAAGTGTGATGAAAAGATACACTTGAATTAACTAATGACCCAGTATTTATACTAAATAAATGAAGATTCTTTGTAAGGTCTAAATACATTTTGCAATAACAGACTTTATACAGCAATGCCAAAGTTAAAATTACTTTGTAATAATTTTAAAAATCTGTTTTAAAAATTCTCCAGTGCTATAGTTTTCAGTCTGCTGCAATTTTTTTTCTTAAGAGTTGCAGCAATGAATTAGTTCCCGATAAGCGATTTCACAGGGCCGTGTTCATATATCTGTTTTTGTTATAAACACAAATTAACCTACCCATATTTATTCAATATAAATAGTAAAAAATTTGCAGTTGTACAATCAAGTATTTGAACAATGCCGACAATTGTGATACAATTAATGGTTGTGTTACAACTAGCGTACTTGTATATCAAACTTACATCACAGATTCGACAAAAAATGCAATACATTGCAGCCCAAATGGTTAACTAATTCTGAATGCCTGTAGTTGTCTGCAAGAGCACATATCAAGGGGGCAATGTCCAGAACCTCACAATGCTGTAATGCATACAACATGGTTACTCCCTCAATTTCCAGGAACTTCAGCTTCTCTACAATTGGTTTTGCCAATTCCAGTGGTGAAACATTGTTAGAAGCATTAATGAATTAAATATTTTCAAGTTTGTTGTTCTCCTTGTGAGGTAGTCCAGCCAACATCGTGAGAAAGACACTGACTTTGCTCCCCTTTTGGCTCATATTGCCACCCATGTCATCGCTAAAGAGCAACACTGGCAGGTTAAAAACCTGTCTTCCGTTTGAATTGATCTTGAGTGGATGACCGCTGGCTAGCAGAGTTACATTTTACAGTAAAGCATATAATTTTTTATATTCTTATCAACTACATGTCATACATGTTTGCTACAAACTGCTGTATACCAGCAAGTTGTTTGCTTTTTGTAAATGTGTTATATAAGAAAAACTACCTGATCTGGCATCTTCGCTATTGTTTGACTGACATTGTTTCATCTCAATCCAACTGTGTATAAAGCAAGTGAATTACGGTATTATTATGTATGTATGTATGTAGATAACATAAGTTGTAACAATACGAATTCTGTGTGTAGTATTAAATAATGATTCTTCCCCAAAGTTTCATACCTTTGGGGAGGTACTCCCACACTCAGTTTGGGTGGACGTGTGCAGCAGCACATACCCATATAGCCAATATAAGTAAGTAAGCTGACCAGGCGAAAGGGTCATTTGTTTTCTTTGCTGTTCTCTTCCACTGATCTCTCGTTCGCATAAGCTTGCGGATTTCTTCAGTTATGTAAGGGTTCGGTCGTCCTCGTATTTTGACCGTCTTGTCAGGTGCGTGTTCATCAAACGAGGATATTACACCATTTCCATGATGCCTTGCGCCTATTTTTGGCGCAATTCGGGAAGAAATCACATGGAGTGGTGCTGGAGAGACGTTTCGCGCGCTCGTTTCAATTGTGTTTTATTCAAATAAGACGTGAATATGGTAAGTACTTCTTACTGTTTATCTATTGTCATTATTCATTCTGCTGATTTATCCCAAAAATTTGATTTATGTGGGACAACAAAAGCCATGAATTTCATTTTACGCTTGACCACATTTTGTCATTGTTTCGGCGCCATTGAATTGCCACAAATGACTCGCATCAATTAAATGCTTCGGTGATGTACAAATCGAGGGGACATTTCAATTGATTATGCATAAATAGTAAGGTTACATAGCAGTGAACCCAAAAATTATATATGTCCCCAAATGTCCCCATGTTTAGTTGGTAAAATCGCATCGACAAAAGTTTCTTTTTAACAGAGTGTTTCGTGGTTCAATGGCTTCCTCTGTTGATAAATTGAGATATTCAGTTTTCATAGTTGTCATTCATTTTTGCTTGTTTGGGTGTCATTGAAGTATTTCTTCGATGTAGTAGTTACAAAACTTGCATTTTAATCTTGGTTTGTTGCATTTCCATGCAGAAAACGAGAAAAGGAGTCATACTTCCTCTGGCAACACACCACATAAAGAGAAGCAAGCGAAGACTGATCACGACTCACCGTCCACATCGACTTCTTCGCGAGCGAAGAAAGGCTTGCCTTTCAACAGGCTTTCTCCATCGCAGAAGGTTTGATGCTAGTATATTTTTAATCACTTTAGTTAATCTCCCGTTGTAGGTGACATGTCTTTTTCTCTTATCGTTGCCAGAACCACTTTGAGTTTCTTAGTTTGCATTTCTTTTGTCCACCAAATTTATATTCTGATTTTCTTTGGAAATTTCAGGTCGCTCGTTATTTGATTACTCGAGCCAAGAAAAATGCATCACCATCATCTAAACTGGCCTCCTTGCAGCCAAAAAAAGAGCCAAACGAATAGTATGGACAGCTGAAGAAGATCGGGCACTTGTCCAGTATGTGGCCCTGCACAAAGACATGCAGCCAACACAAATAGAGTGGCCAGCAATGAAACAGTACCACAGGTATTGGCAGAATACATCAATATTTATCGAAAGCACTGTCAAAACAACCTACAGGGAAGAAGGTATGTAAAATCAAAACCTTTTAATCACTTTATAACCAATGAAAGTTCGAACACATTTTTCTTTTAGTTATTGTCTGTTTAATAAATCATCCAAAAAGTAAAGGAATGATTATTTTTGTGACTGAAAAAAGTCTTCATAATTCCACTATACCATGATAAAGTACTCTCTTGTTGTGAAAATCTTCAGCAGTAAATGTGAATTGATTTTAATTATTTCCAACTTTTGACTTTTGTATTTTTTCTGGGAACAAATCCTGTATATGTGCACTCCAGTTATCAACATATGTACTCATTTACTCATTATCTGTCTATTTTTTAAAGAATCAAAATCCTTTTTTTTGTGTTTTGGAAGCTTTGTCATACAGCTTTAATTAATGTTGTTAACCAGGGTGTTCTTTTTGCAGCTTCGTCTATACGGCAGCAAGTAGTGGACAAGATCAGCAAATGCAACAGTTGGTGAGGCTGAGGATGCCCTTGGTCTGATGGTCGAGTACTACATTGGCCAGGAGGCAAGCTCAAGTTCATCTTCTAAAGAGCAGTCACCAGTGAAGCAGGGACGGTTGTCTTTGTCCAGAGCAGAGCAGATTAGTCTTGCCACTGCTTGAGTATCAGCAATGACTTGTGATGAAAAACAAGATTTCATGAGAAAGACTTTTACATCTTTGCCAGATGAATCTGTTCTTGCATTAACAAAATGGTTATGTAAGCAAATGTTGGAGAGGAAGATGGCTCATGATGTACTGGCACTGGTAGAGAACTTTATGAATAGCATGTTGGCAAAATGTGAAGATACTTCTGCTGTGTTGACCATCAGTAATTTGACAAATAAACTGTTCCTTGTGCTGTGCAGATTAAACGCGTGTAGTTTTTCCTCGGGATCGTCGAAAACTCCCAATACTGGCCAAGGGCCTGGGCGGCATTGAAACTCTCGCTTTGAGAGTTTTTTAAAACACTCGTGCTAACATAAATGGGTTTCGGGTGTTCTTTCTTTAACCGAAGATCTGCGTAAGGGAGTTTTCGGTCACTTATTAAACTCGAAATTACATCGGTTTCGGTGACTTGTGGGCTTGACACCATTATCACATGGACCAAAGTCCTTGAGTGTTCTGTGATGCGAGTAGGTTTAGTCACTATCTTCTACAGGTTAAATGAGGAGCAGAAGTTATTAAACGCAATTGCTTTTCATTTTTCTGGCTTTAGCATATCGCAGTTTGCATCACCGAGTATGTAGATGAGTTTGTTTAGCAGCGAAGCATCTATCAAACTCGGTGTTCAATCAAGGCAGGACACTGGAATATCTGTGGGTTTGTATATGGTCCAAATAACAAGTGATTTCATGTTTCTAACTTGCATTTCAATCCAGAGTTGGTGTAGTCCGTTCTCTGAGATGCCCGGTAAATCGCTAAGAACTTCGATTTTATAATTGTTGCAAACATAGACAACGATTCCGCCGTATGACTTTGTTTCTCGATCAGCTCGGTAGAAATTAAAACCTGGGAATTCGATTTCGAGGTCAGTAATGAAGCTGTTTAGCCAGGTTTCTGACACTGTGAGAACATCGAACTTGTTCCTTAGTATGGTGTCTTTGACAAGAGTGTAATGTGTCTTGTTCTTGAGTGAGCGAACATTTTCACACTGGCGATCTTCTTACTCCGGCCTTGTTGGTTTGTGGTAAGTGGCCCGGGGTTCAGGCTGATATCTCCACTAATCGAGAGGCGAATAAGTTGAAAGGTTAAAGACGAATTTAAATAACGGTTCAATCTTGATCGTTGATAGCCTTTGGTAACAAGATGGCGTCCATGTTGCCGTGGCAAGGCGGATGTTGATGTCAAATTGACTCCCAATTGCAATTCTGCGTCGTAATTTTTATCCTCGATTGAGCATGAACACGCAAGTAGTCACTTTCGAGGGTTCTTGCGGTACACGGCGGACTAGATAAGATAAAAATTAGCACTACGAGCGCTCTTAAAATGGAGACGTGTTGTCTTCCTGCCATCATTACAGTGTTCTAACACCAACCCATACCATGTGTACATGTATGTGCAGCACTTATGTTAAGACACTCCTATGGATATGATTAAAAAATAAACTTTTTTTTAGAACAAACCTTTCACATATAGTTCAGACCTTTCATTTAAAATGAGGTTCTTATCAGTGCAGCACAGAGAAGGGTTTTGAAACCAAACTTCTGTATACTGTAAAACATGAATTGATCAATTCTATTTTGGTAACATACCTAACAATGTGATTGTAGATTGTTCAAGATGCTGAGCAATAGTCTTTGCTATATATCTGTAATAACCAGCCGCTGCTGTAAGTTGTGAACCACAGACAATGTTGAATATGTATGTCCCTTGTTATCTTTTTCTTTTAAAAATGTAATAAAGTGGAATTAATCCGTTTGCAGGTGCATTTATATTTGACGCAAGCACCTCAGTGTACTACTTGAATACAATCTGTTTTATCTGTCAATAAGTCAGAACAGCTGTGTATGTCTGAAACTGCGTGCGATAACTTATCTTTGGACTTTGATGAAGTTGTACACTGTATTTGATACTGAAGTAATATCACTCTCTACAACTGACGTCACGTTTTCTGCTCGCGGTGCACACCGGGATTGCTACTCGGACAAACGCGTGGTTGCCAGGTGCTGCGGTCACTTCGCGTCTCTAGTTCTTAGCTTGTGTGTGGCATATTTACTTGGTTTACTAGTTAGTTTTGCAATATTATTATACGATATTTAACAACTATCCCCCGAAGTGGAGGTGAATAGTGAAATATATTCTACCGAGCCGCGAAGCGGTGAGGTGAATATTTTTCA
>JAOBRG010370015.1:0-15721 GCA_027574985.1 Umimayanthus nakama | reverse complement strand
CCTCTGTTCCCAGATCATTTGCCAGAAATCTCTAACAGTTTCTAAAGTTGGACCTGACAAAGAAACAAAGAAACAAACATATTTTCAAAACTGACAATAGTCGTCAACAAGTCTTTTGCATGAAGGTAGCAGAACCCAGTGCCGCTGTATAGTGGAAGTGTTCTAGAACGCTGAAGGTGCGTTTCCAGTTATAAGTGGCGCCGAATACAGTTAAACTCCTTTCTGAGTTTGTTTACTTAAATCCCACGTTCTTACCTTGTGTGGCGATGTACGCGTTTTCTTTGCGATATCCCTGAGTTGGAAGAAAGCGAAATACCACGTAAGTTCAGGCCAGTAAGCAAGCAAATCTAAACCAGTAAACAACAGAGCCGCAGACACTAACGTACTGCTTATACGAGAACATCCCAGAATGAGTTAACTTTCACCCCGTTTCCTTCTGCCCTAAACATATCACTGTCAACTGGTTGTTCGGAGTATTTCATTTGTATCGTACTTACATCGCAAAAGTTCGCGTTTATGTAATCCGAACCGGACTTTGCTGCAGCTGTTGACAAGTGAACGCGTGTGGAATCATCTGTGATTACAAAAGAACCCAAACAATGTCCTTCAGTAATCGAACGTCATTGATTAACAGTACAACATCATAAGACTCCCTTAACGAACTCTAAACAAGTTGCAGGCACTTTGCTTCGATTAAAGGAGTGAGACTTACATGCAAGAATATTTGGGTAGCGGTTCTTCTGCTTGTTAGCGTCCATGTTGGAGTGGTCTGTCGTGAACGTCTGCCCGGGTTCGATGGACTGTTGGGACCAAGTAACAACCACATTTGAGAAAAGAGGAACTGACCAAGTGCGTGGCGCTAGCACAAGAGCAGACAGACAAAATATTGTATTGCAGCGGCGGATCAAGAAATTTCAGAGAGGGGGTGGGGGCGTAAGGCAAGTTCTAGAAAGGGGGGACCAGAATTCGACGTTCTAGTGCCGTTTTCAGTCGTTTTCTTATAAATCTCTTACAAATATTCCACCAAAAGGGGGTGGCCGCGGTCCGTCCGGCCCCTCCCCTAAATCCGCGCCTGTATTGTATTGTAATTATTGTATTGTAATGCCTTGCATTCTATTGTAATGTAATGTATTGTGTTGTATTGTATTGTATTGCACTGCATTGTATCAAATTATGTTGTATTGTTGTGAATTGCACTGCATTGCATTTCTTTGTTTATGTACTTGTTCGAACAGGGAGTCCAATTCAGCATTGCTGGTTTAAATGGAGCTATGGATTTGTTGCAATGTATTGTATTATATTTTCAATTGCATTGAATTGAATTGTATCGTCTTGCAAAGGTTAAGCAGTTCTTCAATACCTCGTATTCTGCTGTGAGCTTCGCACAATTGTCTGCCTTCAGATTTGCGACGTGTTTCGCCAGATCGGCCACAGATATCGGGGGGTGGTCCATCATTGCTGCAGGGGGAGAGGGAGAAACACTTAGTGACACAGCCGGTTCTATGGGATGTATAGTACAAAAGATCTCGTGATAATGATTTAAGGGGTATCAAGATTAGTCCGAATTATGGCCAGAACAAATGAAGCTTCAGATAACACGAGTAATGTATACGGCTTTAGAAGAAATAAGTTAAATTTGCGTAAAAAGGGAGACAGATGCGAGGGCGCTAGAAGAAAGTCAATGTACCTGGAGTTTGGAAAGCGAGTCTGCGGAGTTCAACTGGGTCGGAAGGTTCAGAGGTTTTTTCGGCGTCCTTTCGCGATTCCTTCTTGCCTTGTCGTCTCCTCCTTCTGCGAAACCAATTCACAGTTCAGTAACCCTCATGCGAAATGATACTAAGGTCGTGTTGAGTTCGATTGACTTTATTCCGGAATAGGAATAAACAGAATAAAAACTTTGTTCAGTCTCATTGGCCACAACTCCTCCCAAGTAAAAGAAAAAACGCAACTGAGTTGTGTCTCTCGCCCCAGTCGTTACTTTCAACTAGATATTTGATAGTTCTGCGAATCAGAAGCGAATTTTGAAATTTTATTCTTATTCCGGATTAGATGGAATAGGGTCAATCGAATGCACCCTAACCCACTAACTGACTAAGTAAATATGTTACGTAAAATAATTTCCATAAAGGTAAACTGTTAATTTTTAACTAATCTGTGTCTACGGATATCAATGCTTCACAAACACATTGCGTGACGCACCTTCTGACAAGCAGGACGGCAACCAAGATGATCACGGCTACGACGACAACACCAGCGACGGGTCCCACAATCAAGCCAAGTCCAATGGTACTCTTAGCCTCCCGAGGGTCTTGCTGTGCTCCAGTGCTCACACGGCCAACTGAATTGTCCCAAACACCTGGTCAGTAGGATGTGACGTAACGACGTGTTGAGCATTCAGCAAGCATGCACAGCGGTTATCTTTAGTTATTTACTTGTTTCTGTTCATTTAATTTAATAGCCATTGCACTGGTATTAAAGCTGTTCTCCAGGATACACTGTCGAGGGTGTTTTTGTTTAATATTAGGAAAACCTGTTGTTTTTAGAATTTTCAAAACACGCGTGATTTGAAGTCAGTTGCTTTTTATATTTATCTATTTCTAAAAATTTTTAAATCTTTGGATGCACTTGAGTGGTAGTGTTTAACCTGCTACAACAAGCAATTTATAGCAGCTAGCAAGCGCGAAGTGAAGGTGATGGTATCGCTATACAAACGTGAAATGAACTGTTTATGACATTAAACGATTAAGCTAGTCACTGTACTATAAAAAAACGTGTGTAGACCTACCAAACTTAATGGGTTTTATAAATGGACTTGACTTGTAGACAACATCCTGTAACAAAAAATGAAGAAAACATAGAAAAATGAGACAGGACAGAGTTGAATTCTTTGCAACAAACTATAAACACGAACTGGCAAATATGAACAAGAGCAGGTACTGCGTTGCAAGGTGGACTTGTGCTAACCACATCGATGGCGGTAGATCACATTAACTAGAAGAATGAGAATGTGCAGAGAAATTGACTCTGTTAATTCTATAAACTGGTTGTCAAAATACATTGTTTTAACTGTCCTTATTTTTTATCGGCCAAATCGAGCGATGGAAAAAGGACTACCTGACTTAAAGTAACACTGAATACTCGAGGCTCTAGCAAGTCACACGTGTGCCGGTACTATGCGGGCAGCAGCGGTACAGACTACTACTGAACACCGAGGGAATAACTCAATTACGTACCCCATTGCCAGTCTTAACGTAGGCCCTGGTGAATACTGTGTAATATTCGCCCTTCACGAGAGGCTTGTTGTAATATCCGAACTGGTTTTTGTAGGAAGCGTCTCCCACGTTGAATGTCTCTGGCAATTGATCAGCCTCGAACTTAGCAGCAATGTACGGCTTCTCAACTTCCACCTTCCTCCTTCTCCTTACTCTTGGAAAGTAGTCGTCAGGGTTTTTGTCTTGTGGAAGCTTTCCGTCCTTTGCAAGCGGCACAACAACTATGATGTAATGACTAGAATGAAATAGATCGGCAAACGGACACCATTAGCCAAGGGTTGGAGAGATATGAAAGTAAAATTTAAAAAACTTTGTACCAAAATTTCTGTTAAGGCGACTCAGTGTTATGAGCGCGACGATATCGGAATTTTATTGCTATCCAACGACAATAACCCAGTAACAACAGCAGCAACAAAGTGACAAAAACACTGAAAGCTGAATTTATCGGTAGCGGTTTCCATTACTGAATATGTTTAGCTGTAGAAGGTTTGTTTCATTCCCTATTCTCAGAAGATCTTCATAAATCACTGCAACACATTCTGAACCAACTCAGTTCTCACGCTCAATCGTTTTAGTTGTCTAAAACTTAGTTTGTCGTGAGCTTAAAACTTCAGAATTTGCAGAAATTTCTACGGCTGGCAGGGCTGAAGCAGGCAGGTCAGGCATTAGGCGAGAGGGCAAATGCCCCCATCCCATAAATTTTGGACCGGAAGTTAACTACTAAAGAGTATTTTTCAGTACAATGCAGTGATTAGCTGTTTGTGTCAGGCAGGGAGGGAAGCAATTTTTGCCGCCAGCTGAACAAATTTGGAGTTTGACCATTTCTAAGACATATAACAATAGAAATACAAACTTTTGGTAAGTCCTAATAGTACAATGCCATAAGTTGGACTTATGCTACCTTGTGTTAATGAGGGAGAATGTCAATAATAACGTCACACCGAAATCCACCCGGAAGACTCATACACACACCTGACGGGACCGTTGACTGCGGCAACGGGTTGGATTCTAACAGGAATGTAGCGGTCAGTAATGAGGCTCTTATTCACCACAGGCCGCGATACAGACTGAGGTTTGTCCTTCTTGGTTTCTATGGTAACGACCACTGCCGGGCCTGACCCCATGGCGTTCACCGCAATGACCCGGATGATGTATTTCATGGCGGGTTTCAGTCCCTTCAGCGTGCGTCTTTGTTGCAGCTGACCTGCCGCTACAACCTCGTACTCATCCTTGTGCGTGTCTTGCACAACTTTGCCATTTTCTTTGTATGACTTAACACCTTCAATTTTCACCTGCAAAAGAAAATCTTAAACTTTAAAATGCTTACACTCTCATTTCTCGAAAACATTAACTACGTGAGAAATATTGCAAACAAATTAGCACCGAGGCCGTCCACCTCAGATGTCGAATTTAAACCTACCATATACTTCTCCATCCCTGCGTCAATCTCCGGTGCAAGCCATTTCAGGGAAACCGACGTACTTGTGATCTTTTCGGCTGTCAAATCTCGAGAGCTACCAGGTACTGTAAAGCATAATGAAACATCCTGGTGTGAATCCCATATCAAATGTTTCAATACAAGTTTTTGACGTTAAACCCTTACAAATTCAATTATTCTCTATTCCTTATCTTTTTTGTGTTTTGCAACAACCTCATGATCTTACAGAACATTGCATGCACATCATAAAGGACCCTGAGAGCCAATCAATTCCACTGTCCACGACAATGTCACTTCAGGTAAACAGCAAAATCAAAGCCTAGAAATGAAGTAACCCCACTTTTTCTGACTAAATTGGAACACTTCCGCTCACCATCTCGCCCTTATTCAATATTTAAAAACACGGTTTTAGCCTACTTCGGTCGTTTTCAGTGCAAAATCGTAATGGAAAGTTTGGGGGGGGGGAGAAGGGGGGTGATGCCAATTACTTTGACAGAGACAATAGAGCATGAATACAGCTTGAATAAAGGTATCTGGCATCTTGTACTGAAAAACAAGAAACGGTAGTTTATTTAGTTTCAAAGTTGAGAAAGATCAATCTCAGTAGAAACGAAGCGAGAAACGTTTGAAGCAGAGTTGGAGAATGTTAAGAAATCAACGAGGAATTGTCCGAGTCAGTAGTGTTAACTGGTCAAAGTTGTCAGGTATTAACAACAGTCTTCCCACAACAAGTCACTGTTTCTCGAACAACTCGTTTTACATATCAGAAAACGTGCAGCAAAAACTCTGTAAGAGTAGGGGGCGCCAGTAAGGGTTTGTCCGTGACTGGTTAATTGTTAGTACGCAGGGCGTGGTTAGTGGTTGGTTAACGTTACAGTTAGTAGAATATATGCTTCAAACCGCTGGTTAGTAGAGTAATGTTCTGCCGATCGTGGCCGCCCGCGATACACTCAAATGCATAAGCTCTTGAGTTAAGATTACACGAACGAGTGAGAAAAGGAAGCAAACGAACGGGAAATTGGCTTTGCTTTAAAGAGTTAGGATTTGTTTCGTGCATAAGATATTGATAAATTTTTCACATCGAGCAATGTTACATTGCAATGTTAAAATAGGACGAATGCAACAGACACATAGCTAAAGCGACTGCAAGGTGGATAATCTCAGAATATCTTTCCCTGCCAAAAAGGAGAGTAAATTTTGTTAAAACGTCACAGAGAAGAAGTACCTAACGTATTGATCGCAGCAACTTCTCGAATGAAATTTTAACAAATTTACGACCCTTCCAGTTTGGCAGTGAAGTAGAAAGCCTATTACTTACAGTCATATTTTAATGTTGTCCCGGAGCGTTCATCAGAATACCGACCATATTGAATGGTCTTAGCTGCCACTCGAAACCAGTACGTCTGGCCCTTTGCGAGATTTTGAATCTGAGTGGAATGTCCCGATGCACTCTGGGATGACCACTGATTAAGAGGCAAACTATCATCATCGGAGTACAAAACATTATAACCTGTAATAATGCCATTACGCGACAGGGGAGCTTTCCACGTGACCAGGACAACACTCGTGCTCACGGCCTTTATTGTGACTTCACTTGGCGGGCCAGGAGCTGCAATCAACATCGGAGAATTCCAGCAGTTACGAACAAGCTGTTGTCTTGACTTAAACGTTTAGTCCCCATGACTAATGTGTTAAACTGTTACAACGATATATGACCGTTGTAAGTCCCAAACTTTACTAGAGACTGAGCAAAACCAGAGGTCGCGGAATGATGCTGTGCTCTAGTTTAGAAATAATTTTTTTGAATTTCAGGACTGGCAAATTTTATAGGAGTTAATTTTGATAAGATACTTGATTTCATAAAAGAGAAAGCCACTCCTTGAATGCGCCTCAATTTGCGCGCGCGAAACAGAACTGGCCGGCCGTGAATGTATCAACAGAGTATCCATGTTCAATTTGGCAAATAATACGTTACAATTGGCGAACGTCACCTCAGATGGAAAGAGCCCCATAAAACTGGTTAAATGATGTGACGCGAATACTAAAAAAACATGATGAAACGCATGCAACATGCTGCCCAGCAAGTGTTTCGTCAGCGGTTATGTCTGTCGGTTTGGGTCACTGTAAACTGTATGTGGCGCTCGCAGTAGCTGTTTTGTCAGTAATTGTTGAGAAGGACTATATAGCAAATAATATAAAAAAGAGTCTTGAATCCCACTCTAGTTGTGATCGATAAAATACCAAAGAAAGTCTCCATAACACAGAAGCAAACATTTTTTGTGTGGTTAACTGAAAGTAATAGCAACTATCTATTTACAACATTGTGACTTTTCCGAAATCATTCTGTGCTTCATTTGATGTCACTTTAGAACTGAGATGAATTTCTAGGTATTATATCAATTCTATTAATTTAGATCCTTTGCTTCAGGCCACAATAAGAAATAGGAATAAATTGTCGTTATATTGCGATTCATTGTGGAAGAGAGAGAAAATGATGCAAAATAACAACAACAGCAACAAAAATATTAGTAAAAACAATAATAAAAATAATAGCAATAATAATAACAATAATAATAATAACAATAACAACAATAATAGTTACAAAAGTCAACAACAACAACAACAATAATAACAACAACATCTTCAACAACCATAAACTTTACAACAAGACAGCAAGAGCGATATTAGTACCACGAAAAAAACAAGACAGCAAAAGTAGCAACAGTATCAGCAAAACAACAAGACAGCAAAAGCAGCAACAGTACAAGCAAAACAACAAGACAGCAAAAGCAGCAACAGTAAAAGCAAAACAACAAGACAACAAGACGGCAAGAGCAGCATTGGTACCAGCAGAACAAGCCTATTCAGAATGTTTCACCACTAGCAGTGACAGAACGTCCTTTTACTTACCATCCTGGTGCGTACGGACCACAGCCGGGTTACTCAACGGACCCAGGCCCCCCTCTCCTATGGCCTGTACTCGGATCTCGTAGACTGTGAACATCTTCAGGTTCTGTAAGATAACCTTCAGCTGATTAGGATTGGTAATATTCCTAACCGCTGGCTGATTCCTGTGCTTCATGTCGTTGTACACCAGCGAGTAGCCTACGATCGGACCATTGCGCTTCCACTGATCCGGCTCAATCCACGAGACTTCCATTTCCGTTGAAGACTTTGGTGACGCTCGAACATTCAGTGGAGGTCCCGTGGGGGGTCCCGGCGGAGTTTTAACCCAAATTTGTTTTTCAGGAGACCAACCCGCTTTTGTCCTAAGGGACACGGCGACCAAGTACCACAATCCTTTCCCTGTCAGAACAGGCTTTGGTTAGTTTGAGATAAGCTGACCTAACGCATCACTGTACACACCGTAACTGTGCAAAGTGGATGAAACATATAGGAGGCCATAGCGCGAGATGGAACTTCAGGGGGTCAAGCAAGTACAGACACTACTTGTGACTTGTCTTTGGGTTAGCCTTGGCGCGAATTAATAGTTTAATATTTTACAAGCAACAGGAGAACGATTGGTTTTAGAAAGCTGAAATAAGGTATCGCTGGCACAAAGTAGTAGAACCCATTTTAAACCCCTTTTCCACAACTGCAACTTATGGAAGCTAATCAGACCTTTGGTGATTGCAATGTAGCTGTGTTTTTAGTGTTCTGAACATCGTAATATTGAAAGCTTTTAAACAACTGTAATGTAAATGGATTGGCAAATGAAATCTTACTGTGGGAAAAAAGTTATGAGAACCTAAGCTAACTAACCGTTTATTTGTCTTCAAAGACCATGAATTAAAAACAATGTCGTTAACCGTGTTTGAATAGAAAATAACCGCAAAAACAAATCGTGCTAACATTTTGGTTTATGTCCACTTTTCGAAAACAAGCCCATGGGCAGGCACGTGTTCCGGACAACTTATATGGGAATGAGCTATGCGTCTAAGGATTGGTTAGCTTGTATCCGGGGGATAATATACTTCATCAGTTTAGAGGTACTGGATCCTGAATACTGACAAAGACACAACAACATGGCCATTTAACTTGTGAACGCTTCTCTTCTATCATTTAAGGTTGGACTCCGATTTTGAGACGCAAAATGCCGCCCAGTTAAAAGTCGAACCAAGTTCCCTTTGAAAAGTAAGTCCAACCCGAATATAACACATTTTCGAGAAATAAGTCCACAAAGAGTGCTTCGAAAACTATGATATTCGTGTAATTCCTTACCAAAGTCATTAAAAACCTTTTTGCTGTTCCCAGCACCGAGCCTGAGATTCTTCATCGGTATGGAGTTATTGTTTCTGCCCGCAACAAGCTTGCGAATTAACGTCTTGCCGTATCTGATCTGGTATCCAATGACCCCCTTGGCGGAGGTGCGCCATCCGATCTCCACGTCGCCTTGTTTGTTGAGTATGCGCGAATAGACATAGGGCGCGTCAGGTGGACGCGGCAGTGTTTTACCAAACTTCTTGAGGCTCCTGGCTCCGTCGCCTTTGATCGTATATCCTGCGACGTCGATTTGATAATTGGTATCCGGGTCCAGATTCATCAGCGTTACTTTCTGAAAGTTGAAGGCGTAACACCAGATGTCAATCAATAGTACGCACAAGTATATAAGTCCTCACAGACTCTTGGTTCATAAATACCTCTTACTAGCCGACTGCAGGGTCTGTACGGCAAGTTATGGACCGAGTATTTCCTTCCTCTTATGAAAAGCGCGGGCCATGAAAACAAGAAAGGAAAAAACGAGGATCCATAACTTGCCGTACGGACCGAGCAAACGAGGCTAATGAGATGTTTATTATATGGTTTTGTTGATGACTGCAGTTTTGAAAAGGTGGTCGAGAGCTTAAGGTCCGCACGGCTACCTACGGACCAGGAACTGACCAATCACAGCACGCAAAACCAGATAATACATTTTTATGATAAAGATTTTTGTTAATAATTAAGGAAGATTTCATTCTTATGAGGTGGTGAAGGTATATGGTGCGGGAGGGAAACCTTTTGTTCATTTTTAGGAGATAGTAAAAGAAAAGTGGTGCATTTATATAGCATTTTTTTTCATATGAAAGCTCAATGGTATTTGACGAAGATAAGTTTACCCCCAGCGGACAGTATATGCATATATAAAGTGGCCACTTTTACTCCATTGGGTAGCTCCCCACTCCACTCCATAGTAATTGCACGATTTCTTATCATCAAAATCTAAAGCCTTGGGTCAGTGAGAATTGGAGGCTGAATGGGTTGCGGTAAATGGGACGAGATCGAGCCTCACCAGGTTGTTTTCAGACATTGAGTCATGCAACTGCGGCACAGCGGGCGGCTGGAGCGGGTTTCCTTGATCGTCCACTTTGCTGTAGAACACCATATAACCCCTGATATGGCCATCTTGGTTGGAACTTGGCGGGCGCCAGCTTACTTCGATAGCAGACGAGTTTAGAACATTGACCTGCAGCTGTCGCGGAGCACCACTGGGGACTGGGGAGAGACATGAAACAATAGCCTTGAGCATGAATTTTAGCTTCTGTAAAGGTCGTACAAAACAGGAAACAGCCGTTTCCTAAGACGAAATTAGAAACACGTGCTATTAATGATTGTTGAAAATTCGGAACGACTGTCATTTATGCATAAGTAGTATGACATGTGTGTTTGACATCCAATTAATTAGCCCAAACCACACAGTCATTCTTTGGTTGCCTTGTTTCGTTAAACTAGGGAACCGCAAACAAAAGAAACTTAAAGAACAGAAACTAAATTTCCGGAGTGATCCGGCAGTTAATTATCAAGTATGAGCGACCCTTAGCCATTGCATAAGATAAAAACAATCAAACAAAGAAATGAGCTTGGGATAGCCTATTACTGAGTATTTTCCCTTTCAATCCCACCTAGCACAGTTTCTGAAGAGCAATAACTGTGTTATGTTATGGCAGCGAAATATAAGGAAATATCAAGTTGTTGTTTTCCTGAATAAAGAGAAATAAGACACCAAAACTTGGCATATAAACACCAGTCTTTTCTTTTGCTGCTTCATTCAATACGAACACCGAAAACTACACCGTGTTGCTCTTTGTTTCCTTTAACTGAAGTTTCAAATAATTATAGGTCCAGGAATCTTTGCCATTTTATTGGTAATGGTATTCGGCAGATTGAGATTATGTCAAGAGATTTGCAATTTGGTTATAATACTCACGACATCTTCAGAATTAAAAGCAAACCTTCTAAACCCTCGAGCAGATGATGACAGACATTAACTGTTCTGCTCACGATATCCAGGTGAAAATATTGGAACATTTTGACCTTAAAACTACAGCTTGAACTTAGATACGTGTCCCAAAAATACGCAAATAGGATATAAAATACTCCAAACTACAAAACTAGAGTGGAACAGATGCTGGATACAGCCTCATGCTCCCCCCTTCGCTCGAAGAGCAATTCGTGGACATATATTGTCTTTAATCGGAATTATGTTCAAAAGACTGTAACAGAAACCAGAACGAAGATTACCAAGAGCGTGGGTGAGTACAGATGGACTAGAGAACATTACCACGCACACATTAAGAGGCTTACAGCCCACAGGCATATTCTGAGTCAACAAAGCGTATAAAGTTTCCAAGAAGCATGCGCATGCGTGAAGTTTCAGTTTTAATTGTAACATGTCAAGTAGCACGTTTTCAACTGAGAAACGGAATGTTCCGTGCTTGCAGATTTGCATGTATGTGTGTGTGTGTGTGTTTTCGCGTGCGCGTACGTGCTTGTGTGTGAGTGTATCTAGTAAAACTGTAATTGTGTGTGTGTGCGTGTGTCTGTGCGTTTGCGTGTACGTGTACTTGTGTGTTTGTGTAGGAGCTCACACTCACTTTATTGAGACATCTATTGAAAACTTCTCATTCAACGTACCGTCTTCAGCCGTAGAGAAGATGTACTTGTCAGTAAAAGGTCCCCTACCAACTTTGGTGTTTGCGCGAACCCATACAAAGTACTTGGTAAACTTTTTGAGATTGCGCAACACGAAACTGGTCTTGGTACCATCTACGGGGGCATACTGATTCTGGCCCCCCTTCGACTTGTACTTGATGATGTAGTCAGTTATGATGCCATTGCGGTGCTCCACGGGGGGTGGGTCCCAGCTGATTTCAAGACTAGTGGATTCCGTGCTCTTTCCACGTACATTTTGTGGAGAGTCGCTGGGAGCTGCAAGAGAAACCACAGGATTTTCAGGCAAGGACGCAATGAGCCGAACAAGAACGAAGCTTACACACGTAAATAAATGCTTGAACGTAGTGCAGATCGAGGGATGAAGTTCCTAGATGAGAGACAGACGGGAATATAGAGTAGGGGACGCCAACATCAAAATAAATTGACAATTATTGAAACTGAGAATATCGACGAAAATAAATAAGAGGCTTCGGTGGGTGTTCTTGAATGCAACGCATAACTGCAATTTGGAAAGTATATGTAAAATGCTAACATTAAAAGATGGAAATATGAAAAAACAAAATCTAATGTTGATCAATAGACCGTTTTCAACTGACGTTTCAACTTTTTAATTATAGTCGATGGTTTCTCAGCCTTTAAAAGCAGACACCTCGTTAGGTGCGTGATAGGTGTCCGAGATATTTGCTACCCTTGACTAGTCAAGTTGTTGCAACGTGCTAAACATTTTTACTCCAGCCACTCAGAACGTTTGTTTTACTAATACTGAACCGGGCCCCAAAATATGTCAAGCAAGTGTCCTTCAGCCTTGCTTAGCTCGGATCTCCCTCTCCCACCCTACTGTCAGCCCCCAGGTCCACAAAGAAGGGAGACAGGCAGTGATAGTTCAACAGAGCAGTATTATCATAAGGGAAAGGCAACCATTTAGAAACAGAAAGTATTATATAGATAATGTATTGTTCATTACGGCCACAATACCATCTTCCTGAGTCCGTGCGATGACCGAGAAGGACACGGGACCAACTCCTTTGTCGGACTTGGCTGCCACGCCAATCTTGTAGTATGTGAAGGGCCTGAGCCCCATGATGTTCTTATTGAAGGTGTCGACTGCTGCTACATTGGTATCCATGTCTTTTGACGACTTGTTGTAATATATCTCGTAACCGAATATGCCATTTCCTCTGTACAGCGGACGCTCCCATGTGGCCAAAATAGCCGTTGATGATTTCACTTGTACTTTCACGTTTCTTGGCTGACTGGGAACTAGAATGTAGAACACAACATACAAAATTGTGATTACTAAGCAAGTGGTTCTGATGGCCAGTCGTTTTGTCCATCAATCATCTACCTCTTGTTTATTTTTCCGTCTAAATGTCCGCTGTCTATCTGTCTTTTTATCTGCCTATCGATCAATAAGTAAGTCGGTTTGTCTTTCTACCCTGTCAGACAGTTTGTTGGATCATGTACCAGTATGGGATTCTGGAGCTGCTGCTGAGTTTTTCTCAACATAAGTGGGATTGAGAGCCAAGACAGCGGCCAGCTTTTGCTTATAACGGAGTTTATTTTTTCACAGTCGATACAAAAAGTGGGCAGTAAAATTCTATGTATTCTGCTTGACTTTTCCATGACCAATTTAAGTTTTCCATAACTAAGAATCGTTAAAAACCCAGCATTGATGATCAGGAGAATGTTTCCATTTATCAAACAGCACGAAATACTTTTGTTAAAAAATAAAAATTCTGCAACTCTTCCCTGACCTTGGCCGACTATTTTCCTAAAACCTACTGTTCCAGGTATGGAAAATAATTTTTCAAATTCCAGGACTTTTCATGACCCTATGAACCCTATGTTTACTGACATTTCGAACATCACCCACAACTCATCCCAGATATGGGAAGGCTTCTTCTCGATTCTGAGGTTAGTCAGATGGCGAAAATTAATACTATCCAAAACGAAACAACCGTTTGAAAACAAAACAAAAAATCGTGCTTTGAAGTACCTCCTTTTTGTGTTTTAACGGCTAACCAGTCGGACAGGGGCCCGTCACCAGCTTTGTTATAAGCTCGTATCGTTACGTAATACGTGGTCCTGGACGCTAGTCGTTCCACAGTTGTCTTGTTGTAGGCTTCAGTGGTGAAGCGCCAGGTCCTGGGGTCATCATCCATGTTGGTAGTGTAGTACAGCCGGTAGCCCTGGATGATGCCATTGGGGATCCTAGGCGGCGCCCACTTGGCACGGAACGACGTGTCTGACGCTCCACGTAGGATGATGTCGTGCGGGGCCGACCCAGGAGCTACAAAGAAACAAAGAACTCGTTTCAACATTAACGTACTGGTGTACCAAAATCCTTTTTTCAAATCTTGACAATAGAAAACAGCAATTTTCCATTTGAATTACCAATGTTACCCTTGGTTTGAGGAATTATAATTCCCCAAACATATTTTCAAAATACTGTCTAAGTTCTTATGACTTTCATTCATCGTTAGAAGTAATTTTTAACAGAAATTACCTCTTATCATTTCCGTTATAACACTTGCGTTAAGATACAATAAAACTATAAGAAATTTTAAGAATCTTTGCTAACTTTCAAATGTTTTCCAGGCCTTGCGTTTCTGTTTCTACATCTACGAACTTCTCGAGGATAGCTCAATTCTTGGAAGGGCCGCATGAGCTCTCGCTGTTATTAGTGGAAATATAACACACCTTTCTGTGAAGTAGAAAACTCGGCAACAGTACTTGGCTTGCTAGTGCCCAGATCGTTCAGAGCAAACACTCTAAACTCGTAGTTTTGGTATGGCTGTAGCCTGTCAACCCTCGACGACGTTGTACCTCGGATGTTGACCTCAAACCAAACCGCGTTCCCTTTCTTCCTGTAGTCTAGCTTGTACGAGGTCGCAGCTGGGCCGCCGCTGCTTTGCCACTCAACCGTGATGGCATGTGGCAAGATTTTAGTAGCGCGCAGTTCGGTGGGCGAGAATGGCAGGGCTGTAAAAGAAAGATCACGTGGTCTTGTGAGGATTCGGATGTAACTTTATATCAGTCTGTTCTTTCTTTAAAAACTGGGCGGTAAGAAAGAATAAGACGTTCTTCCGACATTTAGGCAACAAAGCCTTAAAAGGAATTAGGGACACAGGAATGGAGAGAGGCGTGAAGGGGAAACGACAGGGATGTTAGTATAAGGAAGATCGGAAGGGGAAAATAGTGAGAGACAGAGAGTGAGAAAGATCTAGATCCACCAAGGCTTGCTATATGAAAATCGATGGCGGATGACAGAAAGCTCACCTGAACTAATCAAGGTGAGATATTTTATCTAGTGGTAGGGGTTGAAGGAAACATTTACAAGGACAGTGCACCACTGCCCATACCAGTGTTACTTTGAGTTTTATTGAAATTTGAAATAAGTCCACTCACAACCTGTATTTAGTAAATGCAATCTTAAAAATGTAAGAAAATAATGTCTAATCTTAAACTGAAACATAACACGCGTGATCGATCGATCGTTCTCGTTGTTGTTGTTGAAGTCCCATTATTCACGTGACATTTTGCAAATTGCAGAGGACTAATCACAAAATATTACCAAGGCTGTTTTTCTCAATGACGTGAGCAATTCCTGGAAAAAAGATTGCAAAAATCACTCTCCTCAAGTCAATTTTGCGCAAGCGATCAGTCACCTCAAACGGCAATCCCTGATCTACGGAGGAAAGAGAATCGACTATCGATTGCAATGTTACAGGAATGAATAAAACTGATTTGCGGAAAATGTTACCTCTCGTACTAAACATATCTCACCTCTCACTGTGACGTACGCCGAGCTTTGAATCCTGCCCCACTGGTTGAATGCTATACAGGTGTACCACCCCGATACTTTGATGTTCCTTAATGTCAAGGACAGGTCAGGGTTGCCCCACACCCGCTCCCCTTCTCGCCTCCACAACAGGGTCGGCGAGGGCGCCCCACTGGCAGCACATCTCAGCGTCACGTCTGTCTCTGGGTCCACAGTCTTGTTGGTTGGAGTCACCGAGAACGTGGGCGGCCTTTGGATGTCTGCAAACAATGAGTTTAGAATGAGATCTGAGCTACTTTG
>JAOBRG010370004.1:0-11895 GCA_027574985.1 Umimayanthus nakama | reverse complement strand
TAATTGTAAATACCAGACGTACCCGTACACGTGACACCATCACCAGTATAACCAACGTTACACGTGCAATAGAAGGATCCCTTGGTATTCGTACAGCGGCTGTCAACATGACAGTTATGTGTCATGGAAATACACTCATCAATATCTACACAAATGGAGAAATAAAAAAAGAGCATTTGAATAGCAGGACCTGGTCCCAATTTATTGGGAAGAAAATGGTACCAAATAGAAGAAGATGAAACTCGGCAAAAAGAAACGAAACATTTTTGGTATAATGCTTTGTTCGAATGTGTTCAGCCGCAGATAACAGCGTTAGAAGAGGTGTTATCACTTGTTACGAGCATGCAGTGTTTGAGGTTGAGACTTCGATACCCCCCCCCCTTACCCCTGCGTAGCTTGAGGAATAGACTGTGACACTTCCTCCCCCTCCCTTCTCGCATCGGCTGTCGGGCTCAGCTTTATTTAATAAAGCATAGAGCACATTTTCATTCATTCAATAGAATTGAAAACATCTCTACTATCTTTGAAAACTTTTAATTATTAAAATAAAATATTATTAAAATAATCTTTAGATGTATTTTTCGTAACTGCTAAACATTTGGAAAACAAACATAGTTCTGGATAATATTTTATAAATTAATTTTGTAGTCAAATTATAATAACACGCAAAAATAGAGGCTGATGATAACATAAAACAAATTTACAGAATCAAAATCGCATCGAGTGAGAAGTTGTGGCGAGGATAGGTGAAGCATCGTAAGTGCGCCGAAGGCTTTTAAACTTAAAAGTTTATTGGAGATCAGGGGCAAGCTCTTCATGGTCAGTTAAACTGAGGGTGTAGTTTGAGCGCAATTTCAGTTACATTTATAATATTAAAAAACAAAACTGCAGTAAAAGCTATTCTACACTAAAATGTTACACCAACCTCTGAACAGCTACATACCAACACAGGTGACCCCATCTCCTGAATATCCCATATGACAAGTGCAGTAGAACGAGCCCTTGGTGTTGGTACAGTTTGAATCAGCATGACAATTACCATAGTAACGTTGATGGTGGGACGCCAGGGATCCATGCGGCAGACACTCGTCTATATCTGTTAATTGTATACAGTTGGAGTCAGTGTGATACTGTGGTGATAGTGTTGCCACTTTGATGCTTGTGCACTTTTCCTGAATTCTTTGATGTCTTCAACACAAAAGAACAAGTTACAGAAACGTTTTAGCGTTTGCGTTTTGATTTTGTATGTTTTGACTGGACTGCGGAAAACGCCCTTTCCTTCGCCGTAAGTGTCCGGCAATTTTGGGTTCCAAACGAGGCTGGCGGGCGGTCGTCAAATGGGAAAACGGGGCCGGCAATGAAAGAGTCACGTGACCACGATCGCGTGTTAAATCTTTAAACTTCTAACAAAAAAGGGCCTGTTCTGAAAGTAAAGTTATTATACGCGTAATATAAGGTAAATCAACGATAAAATTTGAAATTGGCCAAATCCAAGAAAATTGTTAAGTGCCCGAAAATCTTAAGAAGGTAACGAAAAACTTTATATCCAATTTTTGAAGCTATAACCTTTTCCTGAAAAAAATGTTCCGTTTCTGCACAGTGATATTTTCTTCCCTAAAATTAAACGTCTCTCTTTCACGTTTAGATAGCCACCCTCGTTAACTATGGAGGTGTGACAGCTATCACTTCCTGCCCATAATACCAATGCTGCTTAATGCTAACTGATATGTGTTCGTGACGCAACATTAATGATGTGTTATCATACTGACCAACACACGTGACCCCATCTCCTGAGTATCCCGTATGGCAGGTGCAGTAAAACGAGCCCTTTGTGTTGGTACAGTTGGCGTCCGCGTGACAGTTGTCGTGGAATAAGTTATGTTGAGGTTCAACTCCACATTCGTTTACATCTGTCACATAATCAGATACGTAGTTATTTCATTGTTTCAGTTCAAGGGTTTAAGCCTTCGCTTTTCTAAGCTATAACAATTCACTTAACTCTCACACATATTAACTTGTCCCATTTATGAGTTAACAATAATAATAATAATAATTATAATAATGAATAATTTCATTTCTATAGCACATTTATCAATAAGAAATTTTCAATTGCGCGTTTTAAAAATCTACACCAATACTTATAAAAACTTGATAATGTAGTAGTAATTTGAGGTTATAGCAAAACTATAAAAATAAAATTAAATAAATATATTTAAAACAGTTTACGATTCAAAGGCTTCCTTGATTTAATATGATTTCAAAGACGTTTTAAAAACTAAACAAACTTAGACAGTTCCTAATTTCACAAGGTAAGCTTTTCCATACACCCGGTGCTGCACACTAATACTAATAAGTCGATCGTCATTGGTTTAACTAATTAGATGAATTTGATGTTGGCATAATTTTAGCCAAGACAACTGAAAGGATTAAATGATGAAAGCTTAAACGTTTGACATCTTTACCTTTGCAAAGGATCCCATCTCCTGAATACCCCGTATGACAAGCACAGTAAAACGAGCCCTTAGTGTTGGTGCAGTTTGCGTCAGCGTGACAGTTGTGCTTGTTTTTCACGCATTCGTTTATATCTGTAAAGATATTTCATTTTTTTCAAGGTAATGATAACACAATAAAATGAAAGACCTGATTCCGGGTGGGTCAGTGTTTGTGGGTGGTTTATCGTCCGGACTGGCATGGTGTAGTCCTTAGAAGACTTTTGTTGGTTGAGACTAACGTTTGGGACTTAGTAGTTACTCTGAAGTTGACTTTCGCGAAGGCTGTCGAAAAGTCACACTTGACCATCAGCAGTCTAATTCAGGACAACACTGAACCCGGACGATGAACCAATAGTAAAATGATAAAAAAAAATCCCTTTGCCCTTGACCGCTTGTTTTACTTTTCATGGAAACAATTTAAGCTGATTTTTTCGAACATGAATCTTCTGTCAAAGCTTTCTTGAAAACAAACTGTCCGTCAAATTGCTCTCATGAGCCGTAATTGAAACGTGACAATGCAAAATGGCTAGTTTTTTCACAGACATACTTTCTGGAGTTTCCTTTGGAACTCTTTGACATTATTTTTATCATTTATCCACTAGTACTGTGTCCAATTCGTTTGCTCTCGTTTTTCATGTGTAATTTTCGGCTTACGCCCACTTTCTAACCCATAAACATGTTCCCGTTAGAAGTACAAACGTCCCTCTTAAGTGGTTAATCGGTTTAATTTGTCTCTCACAAAAGGTCTTTGGAATCTCCCAACACACCGGAATATCCATGCTTGTCCGCAGCGTATATGATCTCTCCTCGCCCCCGCCCCCATCCCCCTCTCCCATCGCCTTTTAATACCAACACACGTGTTCCCTTCCATAGAAAACACCTTCTTTTCCCGACCGCTCCTTGTGCATAACTAAAAATATCGCGTGGAATTTACTGACAAAGCCTTCCCTATCTACATGTCCAGGGCCGTAGCCAGACACAAATTTTAGGGGGGGGCATTTTCAAGAAACAAAAGTTCTTAGTTGGTTTGCTACAGACGCTTTTTAGCTCCTTTTGAGACAAAGTATACAAAAAATTACTTCCGGTCCAAAATTTAGGGGGGGGGGCATTTGCCCCCCCTGCCTGACGCTGATTACGGCCCTGCATGTCCTAGTTTGCTACGACGAACGGCTAACAAGGGAAACGTCCTGAAGCTAAACATCAAATAACGCAAGCGAAAAACACACCATATCAATCATTTCAGCTAATCTGACACTGTGACGTCATCTGCTCTTAAAGCAGTACTTTGGACTAATAAGCACGTTTTAGGATTTTCTGGAAAGAAAATTGAGTCTTTAACACTGAAGAGTAAATCACTAAACAAATAAATTTTATTTGCACCTTGTCTCGCGGATGGGGCCTGGAATGATATGATCTACGGTTTTGCAGACATTTCCTCCCCCCTGATTGGTTTATTCCAGCATGTAGGTTTCGTCAATAATTTACTTTTTGTGCTGTCTTTGATCGAATCTTGTTCGTCCGCCATTTTTTTAATCAACTGACGGGATCTCCCTCAGGTCTGACATGAAAATGTTATCCTGAAATACGTATAAATTGATCTATTTTCCTGAATACGCGCGTTTATGTCACTGCTAGCGTAGACTAAAATTGCTACGAATAATACCCTTCCACATCCACAGTGTACACAACATAATCCTACAAAACCCTGCAGCCCTTGTTTATTTCCTAAGCACACCTCATGACGCAAACTAACTCACAAGCACGCCCTTCCTGATCCAGAGTGTACACAACAAAACCCTACAAAACCCTGCAGCCCTTGTTTATTTCCTAGGCACACCTCAAGACGCAAACTAACTCACCAGCACACCCTTCTTCATCCACAGTGTATACAACATAACCCTACCAAACCCTGCAGCCAATGTTTATCCCCTAGGCACATCTCATGACGCAAACTAACTCACCAGCACACCCTTCCTCATCCATGCACAGTGTATACAACATAACCCTACCAAACCCTGCAGCCCTTGTTTATTTCCTAGGCACATCTCATGACGCAAACTAACTCACCAGCACACCCTTCCTCATCCATGCACAGTGTACACAACATAACCCTACCAAACCCTGCAGCCAATGTTTGTCCCCTAGGCACATCTCATGACGCAAACTAACTCATCAGCACACCCTTCCTCATCCATAATGTACACAACATGCAGCCCGTGTTTATCTCATTTTAAACAGATAATGAAGCAAATCATCTCACCTACACACACTTCTCCATCCCCAGTGTAGTCGAGTCTGCAAACGCACGTATATGAGCCGATGGTGTTCGTGCAGATTCCGTCCGCATGACACGTGTGTGTTCCCATAACACATTCGTTGATGTCTGAAAAATAGGAACAATGTCAGTTACTTCCCCCGACAATTATTTTTGGCGAGTTGCTTAGTTATGGAAACTGCGGAAATTGTTTGATACAAACTGAACAAATTCTATTTCTCCAAATGATTGGATTTCTACAAGTACGAAACAGTATTGGAAATCTTTAGGGGCAGACAGTTAAACACCGCAAAAATTCCGCACTCCATCTCGAGCAAAATCATATGACACAAAGCAGCATACTCGAGAAAAGCCTGATTTGTTTCATTTTATGGAAATAAGAACTTAAGTATATCAAAAAACATAACAAATAAAAATTGACTTGCTACCTATTTCCTAACTAAAATAAATGTACGTGTTATATTTAGTAACGAAAGTAATAAAATTGTATCATATCTCGGTCATCTTTACAACATTCCTACCAATTGATTGCGGGGTCTCAAACTATAACGAAGGTAACTAAATTGTACAATATGGTCCCTTTTAACAACATTCCTATCAGTTGATTGAGTCTCAAACTTTAAGAATGCTGAGTGTACATGTATTTACACTTTGGAGCGCAAGGAATGTAAAAGGGAGCTGTTTTGCTTTGATTCGACCTTCTGTTATGTAAGTTTTACTTACAGATTTAGAGGTTTATATAATTTCCTCCTGCTTTCATCTTAGCTTGAAAGATTAAGAGAGTTCTATCTTCAAAATATAACTTCTTCCTTAGGCCAGCATGTCATTGTACAAGCAAATAGTAAGTCCAAAGCATGAGTATCGGCTAAATTTAATCAACAAGTTTGATCAACACTTACAGATTCCATTTTGGAGTTTCTAATAGTAAAGCAACCTGTGAACGTTCACTTCTGGCCCAAACTGTTACGGGCTACTGAGTATCTCGACTGATAAAAGCCACGCCTAATTCAATTGTCCAAGTTCTACTCGAAAAACAATATAGTGAGCTACTGATCCATATTGAAAAGCAATAATAAGCTATTTTTAACGTCACCAGTGACTAGTTATTAACCTTTTAACAACAACGAGTTATGATTTGATGGTTGTGCAGTCTTGTTGATAGATTGCTGTATAAAATATCAAAACCGCGCTCGCTATTTGTGTAAACGTTGTGTGCAAAAATTAAATCAAACAACTGTTTGCTTTTTCCATACATTTGCGTAATTATAAACTCTTTATCGAACACAGAACCTGCGCTTAAACCCCCTCATCAAGAGTTCACTAAAAGAACGGCAAATCTGGAAGTCTTCAGTTGCAAGATAACTGACTGGCCTATTTTGCCAGCCATGAAAATTGAAAAATATCCATTGAACGTAGAAATGTTATTACTGAGACAAAAAAGAAAAATTTGCTTTTTAAATTCATTGATACTATTTTTTTACCAACCTTTGCAGTATGTTCCGTTTCCTGAAAACCCAGTCTTACACGCACAGCGGAATGAGCCATCGGTGTTGATACAGTTAGCGTCCTTGTGACAGTCGTGCGTGTTGATATTGCACTCGTTTATATCTATCAGCGCAAAGATGCCAGTTTAGAAACATACTAAGATTAGGTAGTAACAGTTAGTACCATGTCTAGTAAATGTAATTTTAAAAAAAAAATTAGTAAGGCCTACTTAAACAATGCATTTTTGTCGGGTCAAATTTGATTCAACTACCTTATTACACGTAATTTCGCTCACGAGTTTCGCGATTAAAAAAATTGATCTCGTGGGAACTTGGGTGCGCCATAGTTAAGTACCAAACACATTAAACATAGTTCAGAGTATACACAAACTTACAAATTCACCTGCAGACCCTTCCCCATCTCAAACGTACACCACATAACAACACCCTACCCATTTCCTACGGAACTTGTTTGTCCCCTGAGCACAGATCACGATGCACGCCAACTCACCAGCACACTGTTCTCCATCCCCAGTGTAGCCGAGTCTACAAACGCACGTATATGAGCCGATGGTGTTTGTGCATATTCCGTCCGCATGACACGTGTGACTTCCCATTACACATTCTTCGATGTCTGAAACATAATGTGACCATGCTCAGTCATTTATCAAACAGTTTCCTAAAACGAATTATCTAGTTGTCACGGTAACTATTCCTTACAGATCCTTTACAAGTTAAGGGGCGGACCATCAAATCTCCGGGGAGGGGGGGGGGCAATTACCCAAAAAAATCGTTCAAGGCAAAATAGTAAGAAAAAATACCACGAAAAAGTGCGACCACTTAGAAAAACCCCAGCATTTGCCAAAAATATCTTACAGCCCCTAAGTAACCAAAAAATTCCTACACAAAAAACTGCCCACACCCGTTCCCAGAGATCTGATGGTGCGCCCCTAATAGAACCAGAAAAAGGCATGTAATCTTTTGTTCTTAGACGGCATGTTGCAACGATCTGATCACACAAATTGAAGTGATGATTAGGAAATCAAGTGTGCCGTTCAACGACGTCTAGTTTTTGAAACATTAGGACTTAATATGTGGTTCATACTAAACTATATCAGGGGCTATTTTACCGTTGAGTTTCTACAGTGTTGAACCATTTTAAATACATACAGCTAAATACCGGAAAACATCTTTAACTCATGGCAAGCAAAGTGATATGACACAGAATAACATTTTCAAGATAAAGCTTGGTTTTTTCACTCTTATTAGTAAGGTCTGAATTATCAAATCTTGAACGTAACAATAAATATTTAAAACCAATTGAAACTTGATTAACAAGCAATTTCGAGGTCTTTTCTGCTTCATTCTCTTTTCTATTTTGGAAAATACATTCTTGACTTACAGATTTAGAAGTCTGTAGTTTTCTCCTGTTGAAATCTAAGCATACATGACGTTGAGAGATTGAAAGAGTTCTGTCCTTGAAACATCAACTTGTTCTATTGTCATTGTATGAACAAATAATAAGAGCAAAATCACGAGTGGCGGCTGAATCGATTTCTTAAAACTCTATCATCACTTAGAGATTCCTCTTTGTAGTTTCCATTAGCCGAGCAACCTGTTAACTTATGCCTTTATCTACAGTGTTATGGGTTAGTCATTATGAGATAAAGGCAAGAAAAACCAAGTTCTAATCGAAAGATAAAAGATTAAGCTGCTGATCCATATTGAAAGACGTACCTAAGCTGTTTAAACTTCAAACAGTAAATGTCATTTTAACGAAGACAAGAAGACGACCCGTGGTTGTTCTGTTATGCTGAGAAATCGTCGTATCCAAACTGATCGAAAGCCTTCGTGAAAGAGACAGGAGACCGCGCTTGTTGTTTTACACAAAAGATTGTTTTCGAGTTCATTCTGAAAAGACAAAATCTTTCACTGAAAGTAAAGTGTATCCGTAACTATGAAACGAAAGTATGCTAAAAAAAACTCGAATAATTGCTCGCACCTTTTACTTTCCTATACGGTATGCGTAATGGGCAAATCATTTTCTCTTGCGCTTTAACGCCCTTATGTGACTATGATCGGTAAGGCTGGAACTCGTTCAAAACTTGTCGCGTTCCATTTCAAGAACTCCGACCGGTCAGTCTCGCTAAACCCAACTGCTATTGAGTGAACAGTTACTGAAAGTTGATATTGACTTCCATACTGTTCCTTTGACCAACCTCTGCAATGTGTTCCGTTTCCCGAAAACCCAGTCTTACACGCACAGCGGAATGAGCCATCGGTGTTGATACAGTTAGCGTCCTTGTGACAGTCGTGGGTGTTGACATTGCATTCGTTTATATCTGAAAGGTTGCAACACAAAAATGTTTTTAGAAACGCACTAAGGTTTGAAAGTAAGATACAGTGTAGTAACTTATAGGTAATACATTCCTTTTTTAAAAGAATGAAAAGGTCATAGTCCCATCTTAGGGGTCAAAAGTGACACTTCAAAACTTAAATAAAAACCGAATCTTTATTTTTTTCGCATAAGTTTTGCCCGAAAAAAATTGCTTTCGGCAATGAGAAAAGGTCAAAATGTTCCGTTGAAGTTGGTCGTCAAGTCAGCCTTGAACCAGCTATAATTTGTATCAGCGGTTGTCCATATTTCCCGCTTAAGAAGCGCAGTGCGTCACTGCGCATGTAATCCGCTTTCCCAAACACGACTGCTCATATTACTACGGTTGCTATGAGTGACATCATAGTTTGGGACACCAAAGTCTTCGAGCGTCTTTTGCTTTTAGTTCGTACTTCAGCCGACTGTAATCGGCGAATTCTACTGAATACAAACCTTTCCGAGTAGACTCAAAGGTGGCGACCCCGAAATGGACATTTTGAAGGCAAAAATCAAACATTCATTTCGTCTTTTGACGAAGTTTCTTGTTAACTGATATAGGTACAACATCGAAAAGATAGTTAGTTAGTTAGTTAGTTAGTTAGTTAGTTAGTTAGTTAGTTAGGTAGTTAGTTAGTTAGTTAGTTAGATCATGGTTAGGCAGATAGTGACTGTGTGAGTTAATTAGTTAGCGGGTTAGTGAGTTAGATTATTAGTTAGCTAGTTAGTGAGTTAGATGATTAGGGCCAGGGTTAGGGTAGGGTTGGGGTTAATACGTTAGTTAGCTAGTGGCTAGGTAGTTAGCAAGTAAAGTGGTTAGTAAATTAATTAGTTAGTTAGTTAGTTAGTTAGTTAGGGCGTTGGCTGGTTAGTCAGTCCATAAGTTCACTAGTCAGCTAGTTAGTTAGTTAACTGGGTGGTTAGTAAGTTAGTTGATTAGTTAGTTAGTTAACTATTTAGTAAGTTGGACGGTTCAGTCAGTCAGTTAGTTAATTAGTTGGTTAGTTTGTTAGTCAGTCAGTCAGTTAGTTAGTTAATAAGTTAGTTAGTACGATTTAACCAGTTTCTGCAACTTGTTTCTTTTGCACTAAGAGTAAGACAGCAGTAAGATGGAAAACCTGAATTTATTCCACATTTTGCAGACAACATTGGCATAGATCCCTGAAAACACATTGAATAATGTATCCTGAAGGCATGGCAATACCAATTCCGGTGCCGCAGCTAGGGGAGGGGCTTGGGGGGGGGCGTCCCCCCAATAAGAATGGAGAGATGGAGAGAAAAAAGAAAAAATATATGAGTTTCCCATTTATATGGTTTGGTTTTTAAAGTTGGATTCACTTCACGCGATTTAAGGAATGGAAATTTCAAAAATTTTCAGTGGATTTACCACCAGCGCTAGCCCCCCTGGGTTTACTCGGCCGAGTTGCCCCCTCCCTAAACATTTTGCCCATCTACGGTATTCACTCTATGACGTCATAAAAACCTACCAACACAGTTGACGCCGTCTCCTGTGTACACGTCAACACAGAGGCACGTGAACGAGCCGTGAGTATTTGTACATGATGCATTCGGGTGACAGTTGTGCCGATGATTCACCAGATTCGTCGTACATTCGTTTACATCTGCAAACAAGAAAATCACTCTCAATACAATACAATACAATTATTATCAGTTTTTCATGAGGGGCTTTTCAAAACTAATTTACAGCACTTGCTAAAAAATCTACCTGAAGCGTTAAAACTATTTAGAATACATTATAAAATAAAAACAATTTGATTATGGTGCGAAGTTACAGATAATATAAAAAGAATAAATTGAAATTTAGAAATAGAAAATAGAAAATAGAAATAGAATTTTAGTGTTAAGAAAAAGATTCTCGTGGTTGTCATAATTATTGAAGCAGTTTCTCAGAACCACACAAACAAGTCCTTCCTCGCATTGAAAGTACCGTGGGCCTCTGGCACCCAGGGTACATTGAAAACTGAAAACGTATTCAAATACCGTCCCACGAGATCTCTACTTTTTCATTAAGATAACCACCTGATTCGTAAAAAATGGTTCATCTGTTTGTTAAAGGATTAAAAATAAATCATCATCGCGATTGATTGGGTATCAAAGAATAAACTATGCATTTCTTAAATCTATTCGGCAATATAGAGGAAAGCAACAGGTGTCAATTTATAGCTTATTGCTCATCTTGAGATTATCGATGCATAAGTTATTAACGTGTTCACACCGCTGATTCTTTTAACATAGTTCCTTATTACCAGTACGCCTACTGACATTCATTGACATTTAATAATAATTATAAAAACATTTGCAGTTATAAGTACATTTTAAAAAAAACAATAATAAGGACTTGAATAACAGTATCTCCAGAAGGTTGCTCTTCACCATTTATTACAATAATCTAAAAAATTGATAATCAGCGATACACAATATCTACTAGTTAAATTGTAAATATAAAAGTTTTACATGATAGGTATTCATGAAAACGTTTTCAGCTGGCAGTTAACAATCTCAAAGAAAATGAAAAATATTAGTTCTTGACTCAGTAGTAGTTATACCGATCTTTCCCCTCTCTATAAAATATTGTATTCATAAATAAGCTCTACAGTCGACTTCATTACTGGCTTTGGAGCAGCCATATAAAAATATATCTATCACCAGTGTACTAGAAGACTTGCTCGTAGGAATGTTTAGCAGTACATACATACACGTACCCTAAATTAGTTCAAAGTAATTCAATACCAAGATGTTCGTCATCAGAGCCGTTCGTACCTGTACATTTGAATCCATCACCAATAAATCCTGGTTTACACCGACACTGGAAGTACGTCCTGGTGTCAATGCAGTTTGCGTTTGCATGGCAGTTATGAACTCCCTTGGAGCACTCATCGAACTCTACAAAAAAAAATGGTGATTTTAAGCTAATGTTGTTGCTATCCGCGCAAGACTAGCCAATGTCTAGTTCAAGCTTAGACCAGAGAGTAAAATATTGCACCTGTGTACCGATATAACGTTAGTTAAAACCTTAACCTTGCCAAACCTTGCCAACTAATCACGTCAAGCCCTTACGTCCCATCGTTTACCTTCCTCTCGCGCTTACGTTTCTTTAATGACTAAACAGGCGAGTAGGCTGAAAAGACCACTACGTAAATTGTAGTCAATCCTTTAAGCCTGGTTTCCATATACTTACCTCTTCTTAGCCGAGTGCGAGGTCCGTACGGCAAGTTATGGACCGAGTTTTTTCCTTCCTTTTATGGCCCAAGC
>JAOBRG010369993.1:0-11895 GCA_027574985.1 Umimayanthus nakama | reverse complement strand
AGAATTAGCTGGGTCATCGAGCGCTGGAAGAGTGATAAGCAAGCTCGTGACGTTCGCGGACAATGTATAGACAGTGTTAAGCTTTTTCTCATCAGTGGTACAGCAGTATGAAATTTTAATGATAGCAAACATGTGTTTCTTATCGTTGTTTTATTGTTCTGATTGGAATTACCAGAAAAAAAAGAACAATTTAAAAACAATTTGAGGCTGAAATCGCCAAAAAATTAAGAACAGCCCTGGCTGAGCCGAAAGTTACTGGTTCTTATTAAAAAAAAGCATGTTGTACACTTTGTATTATTTACAGTTACGTTGTTCGTGCACACTAACAAACAACGTTAGGTTGTACTTTTAAAAAGCCTTTGAGTGAAATGCTTGTTCTTGCAACTAGACTTTCCTGAAGTCATTCAGTTCTTTTTTCTAATATACATAAATTAAACTGGCCACTTTTTGTTCACCTTTGTCGAAGAAAAATGTCTAAATGAAGAATGCAAGAAATGAAATGCCAAACAAACCAACTTGATTATGCCAACGACCATCATTGCCAATCATACAAGGTAAAAAATGTTGCTCACCCACATTTTGTCTCATTAACTCAAGAAGTTCTTGGTATTTTGCACTCTATGTCAATTGAAACCATCACAGGCAGCCCAAGGTTATTGCCAACGAGCAGCCGAGACCAAGAGGCCGAGGCTGCGAGGCGGCAGTTCATAGAGCCGCGTGTGCGTGAGTGTGCATGAGCTGCAGGGAGAAAAAATCTCAGTTTTCGCGTAACTTGAGTTAATGGAGTTTTTGTGAGACATATGCCGAGATTTTGTCCGAAAATAATAAGGTGCTCCACTTACCTCAGGCAATGCGTACTCTTGCCGTTTCTGGGCCTGCTGAAGCGTTTCCAGCGTGATTTGAGGTACACATTGGCTGAGGTAAGTGGAGTATTTTATTATTTTCACACAAAATCTCGGCATATGTTGTTAATCCTATACATTTGCCTAAAATCATTATAAATATATATAAATATACAGAAGGCTGGAGTCTTCATACGGAGGAACACTTCCCGGCGTTCTTGCTCTGAATGACCTCAAATTGCGCCCAAATGCACACAACACTCAAGTACACGATGAACTGAAGGTAGGTAAACTTTATTTCCACAATAATGGCAGTGTTCAAAAATTTTTGAGAAACGAGTAAATTCCCAATACAAAGTCTTATAATGCCTCCGTTTTTACAGTTCGAAGTATAAGCTTGGGCTGCCTGTGAAACCATGAGCTTTGCATTGGATTGCTGTTTGAAAGTACAAAACATAATACATTTGCATCAGGGGAATTTTGGAAATACCTCGATCATTCATAAGCAGATAAAATTATGCAATTCACTGAAAGGTGTGAAAAATTTAGGAGTTGGCACTTACACTAGCTCGTAATCCCTTGTTCAAGTGTTAGATTTCTCACAGTTCCACCGAGTCATATCTTTCACATTTGTTTTGAGAAATCATTTTTTCTTGAGTTAAGTGTAAATGTGCAATTCAACTATATCTTCTATTTGGACAACTACTTATCGTCTTCAGTTTGTCAAAAAGTGCAGATATCATACACCTAAACAATAAAAGTCTCCTTCGCGTAGAAACTCATCGTTTTCCACAGACAATAATCGTGTAGGAGGGGAGCTACTCTGTGTAACCAGGCCCGCACCGTTTTCAGCTTCCACAGTCACGTACACAATGCATCCTGGGTAAAGTCCAGGCAGGCCAGCTGTCGGTAGAGTGGCGTTTGTTGTGATTCCAACGTTAACATATGCCAAGATATCAGAACCATAAGGCTGCCTGCCAAATGCCACTCTGAATGTTGAAATACCAGATTCTAGATCACTAAAGTTGAACCAGTGAGCCCGCAGAGTTTGGTTGTAAAGATGACAGCTGGAATGTATAGCTAACACGTCATGCGTGGTGTCTTCGCTAACTAGTACTGAACCCTACAGGGAAACAAAGGTAAAAATATGTTTTTGTTTTCATTGATATTAGTGAATATAAATTATCAATGTTACATATATGGTAGAGAGTCGTGTATACGTATAAAGTTACTTAATTACTGGACATAAAGATCACAGCTAGTCTTCTCGAAATAAATTATGCTTAAATCATAAGGCTAGGTTTGAGATCTTGAGATTCTACAAAATTTTGCTCCATATTTACACTACCTTGATTTCAATTTTTCGAGAAGTATAGTTTTCTTCAGTAAAGACTTTAAAAATCGATAAAGAGTCGATAAAGGGTTTTAAAAAAGTATATAGAACAGCACTTTTGGCTAGTTAAAAAAGCAGAAAACCTGCAGTAAAATTAACGCTACGATTACACGGCCAGCGGGATCGTCTCATGTAAACATACAGCTATTTCAAAAAAGTTTAACAAGATAATAAAATATAAGTTTATTTCAAAATTTTAAAAATAGCCCTGGGCTGGGGTTAGAAATATTCTGCATAATGCTTTAAAAAAAATTGCAACTAGTCTAATCAATCCTTCCAATCGCATTTGTGATTTCTGACCCGTTAACATCATTGTTCAGCTGGCGCTTAGTTGTCCTGGAGCCTCTTACACATAAAACAGCTGATCTTAATAGATTAAAAGAAAGTTTGGCTCTCAGCCAATGGATAACGATGCTATACTCAAGCTGTTTCTTCTGTGATAGCTTCAGGGCTAGTTCGGCGAGAAATCGCTCGGCTTCTCTGCCGCTTCCCCCGTATGCTGAGAAAATGAGAGGGCTGAAGGAGCCATGCTCGACTTCGATAACTCTTTGACTGATTTCAAAAAAGGTTGTCATAGTCAATAGTCAATACTGGAACCAAAATAAACTTTGGGTACACCCGTAATGAGTGATATTGCGCCAGCGAAGGTTATTACTACATTGCGGTGGCATTATATGATAAACCTGCCTTCCATATTTTGCAAAGTCAATGTTAACAGTAGTGATTATTTGCTGCTTAGACCCCACAGTCCCTTTCAGTTCCAGTATTACTGACTATGACAACCTTTTTTGAAATAGCTGTATTAGTATACCTAAAAAAGGTTAACTGATGTAATAGAAATAAGTACTTTAAAACACATGTATGAATAGTAATTAAGTTGTATGCCGTGGAATATACCAAGCAGTACTTGTTTTTTGTTTCACACATACATGTGAGTCTTTAAGGGAGTTTTTACGCGAAAAATGCAAGTGACATGTCCCAAAAAGCCTTGTGTTACAATGTTATCTCATGTCTTTGTCTTCGGAAAGTTTAGAACGTTAGAAAGCATCGATAAAGTTCAATTAATCTTCGCAAGAGGTCGAAAGTTTTGTCATCTGTCAGAGAAAGCTTCTTTACGATATTTTGATGAACTCGGAAATACTTTTTGGAAGCCTTCAAATTGTTCTGAAATTTTTGGAAAACTTCAGTCGAAAAGTGCTCAAAAGATTTTAAAACAAATTTAACGAAAATACTAAAAACTTTGTAAATCTTCGGAAATCTTTACAGTCGTTATAAAGTTTTCAGATATCATCAGAAACCTCGGAAGCTTTCAATTCTTGAGAGTTCAAAAATGTTTACAAAAGAAGTTTTAAAGCAGTTGAATTTTATATACCTGATAAAGAGTGTGAATGTACAACAACTTTCCTGACTTCTGATTGGTTGCTGTATTCGGACATGACAGGTGTGGTGGAGATAAAAGATGATATATGCAATATATGCTACTCATGCGATTAAATAAGTTTTCCTGGTTTAACAACATCACTCACCTTTAAGGGAGGTGTATTGTCCACAAGTATCTTCGATGAAGTTATGCCACTGGTTTCTAACCCAACATCATTTTTACACTTAACAGTCATGTAGTACCGCTGACCATGGACAAGGTGTATTCCACTGGCTTTTGCAATGCTGCGTTGCTGGATTTCTGCAAAGGTAGTTATAAAGGCACTTTCATTGCTCACGGCAAACCTGCATGACTCTATTCCACTTTCCTTGTCCTCAAAGCCAGATACGAGAGACAACAAGGTACAGCTTGTGATACAAGCAGTGTAGCGCCTGTCTGGGGTTAGTGTTCCCGTGTAGGGAGGTGTTAGATCAACTTTGACTCCAGTGGAAGTCGCAAGAGTGAACAGCCTTGCACCATTTCTTACACGAACAGTGACAAAGTAGGTTACACGATGTAATGTTATACAATCTTCACATGTTACGGATGTGCTGTTAGACGGAAGTGACGTCATGCCTTTGATTTGACAGCCTTGTGGTGTTGTTCCTACACAGTAATCCACACTATAAATACCGCTTTCCGAGTCACATGCTTTCCAAGTGGCAGTTAGTTTATCCCGAGGACCAATCCACGAATGATTATTTGACTTCTGGAACAAAAAATTGCCCTTTCTTGTTATTAAGTTGAACTAACTTTGAGGAATATTTAGCTTGGATGTTTTCTAGGAAGTAATGTAGTTGATCGATGCATGTCTCAAACTGATTCTGCATTGAACCGATTAACCACATCAAATGCGACTTCCGCTGTTAAAAAAACTCGTTGTATATGATACATCCTTACTGGCAGCCAAGAACCAGGCAAATTCAATCATATTCCTTTAATTTTATTTCAGTTTTCAGAGGCTGCTTTTATAAAGGGGGGAGGCGACTATTCACTGTCTGATCACCCAAATATGTGTGCTGAGAGCTTGCTTTTTAGCAGTTTTCTTTTGTGTTAGCTCAAAATGGGGGGGGGGGGGGATGAATAGTCACCCATTCCACCCATCTGAATTTGCCTTTGGTTTTGTAAGCTATTCCATCAGCAACCAGAAAAAAATAACTTTAAAAAACCTAGTTTATCCGTAAAACTTTTTTTTGCCATTTAAAAGGACATTACCTGTTTTTGTAAACATTACTGAGCTTCTGTAAGAAGTGAAGAAATTTTACATAACTGAGAAAATAGTTATAGATGCGTGCAAAGTTTGTCCATCGTTTCCCTTAAGCGTGTCACGGGAAATTCCAAATTATAATTATGTTCTTCATGTCTTGAGTTTGGTAACAGAACGAACTGAAGTAAAAAAGTCATTTAAACGCTCCTCACTTAGCTTGCTTTTGTATATTGGCGGTGGAAGATGTGCCAAATTTTCCTTTTAATTGAAGAGCTTTCTTTTAGCAAACACAGGAGGACCACTATGCTTAAACTAACACGTATTACAGAAAAAATTTAAACAGATCTATGGCTTAAAAAGGTTTGTCTGAACTAAAGACTACAATTGCTATAGAAGAAAGACTAATTAATTATAACATGTTAAGTACACTTACAATAGTTAATTCTGGTGCAGTGTCATCCACGAGGAAGCCATCCGACCATGCCCGTGTTTTCAATCCAGCGCCATTGATTGCCTCTACAGTGACATAATAACGCAATCCAGACACAAGTGTCACGTTTTTGGTCTTGCCTGAAGTGTTTCTACCAACACTCGTTAGAGCCATCACGTCATTGCTTTCAATACTTGTACTCAGTCCCCATTTGTATTCAACAATGTCACTTTCTTTATCCTGAAAAGCGTTCCAAATAGCTCGAACCGGGGAGTTTGAGGGCATGTTGTCGTAGTCAACAAGGAGTGAACTGCCGTCATAAACACTCCCTGTAAGGGCTGGTGTTACATCAATTTTAACTCCATCAGAGAGTGCTACTGTCACAAAACCGTCACCGTTTTTACACGCTATTTTGTTGATGTAACGGTATTGGGGAATGAGGGAAAGGCCTCCCCGTATAGCTCGACCTGAGGCCGGTACAGATTGACGGAAAATCTGAACTTGTTCTGTCGAGTGGGTTTCGTTGTTGAACCCTCCTTGTTGCAATAAGATCCAGTTACATTCTTTGACACCAGATTCATTATCCTCGAAGCCTCCCCACTCAACTCTTGCCACGTCTGTGTTGTTAGTGAAGTCAATATCTCTTTGATAACCATCAAGAACAAATCCACGTGATGGTGGTGAGAGGTCATAAGCTAGTTTGCGTGAAGCCATAACTGCAATCAGCCCGGCTCCATTTCTTGCAATGACTGTCACGTAATAAGAAACACCCTGTTGTGGTTTGAATGAAGGAATGTTTCCCGAGGTGCTTTTACTCGAAGATAGTATTTGTTTGTTGCAAGTTCTTGCCGTAGTTCCAATACAATATTTGATATCTTCGATGCCGCTTTCTTTATCTTTTACCCCATGCCATTCAACTTTTACATCAATTTTCTTTGATTCTTGATCTGTCACATAGTGTTTGACACTGATTTCTGTCAAAACGGGAGGACTGGAGTCAACTATGAACCCGTTAGAAGACTGACTTGTGCTGACACCACTGGCACTTGTTGCTTCAACAGTGACGTAATACTTGCTACCCGGTGTTAGGATATCAATTTCGGTGTGGTCGGGTGCTAGCTCCTTGTACGCCGAAGTGGCAAGTCCGATGTCTGTCCATTTGAAAACGTCATGTTTGCCAGTAGATGTACCAACAGCCCAAGCGTATTTTGTTATTGGATCGAAATCGTTTGCTTTGAAGATGTCCCAGTTAGCGCTTAGCACTCTGGTACTAGTAAGGAAATCCCGGTCTTTTCCATACTCAAGGCCATCTCTGACTGCACCATGCATTGGCCAATACTGCTTGATCTGAAACCCATTTGATCGACTTGATCCCAGCAACCCTGCTTTGTTTTGGCAGTGGATTAAGTTATAGTATATAACACTAGTGTTTTTAGATATCTCATGGTACATTTTTTCTATATCATAAGACAAAAGTTTGTCTTCAGTTACGTTTGTAATGAGAACAGAACTTAAGATCTCTCCAGCAGCAGATTCAATTGTCCATTTGCACTCTTTGAGGTCACTTTGTCTATCGTGTGCTCCGGTCCATGCCATTGAAATATTCCAATGAAAAAGTACCGTGTTTGTATCTTTTAGTAGTTCACCAGACCTGGAATCTATGATTTGACCTACTACCGGTGGACTAGAGTCAAACAACATTCCATCTGAAGCCTTAATATTTTTTAAACCAGCATTGTTAGTGACGCGAACTGTCACAAACACGGTTTCACCGGCTTTCACGCCACAGTCATGACACACAAAACTTGTGTTGTTCCCAACATCAACAAAAGGGCGTATTTGGCACCCAAAAGGACTGGTGCCCAAACAGTACTCATACTTTAATATTCCGCTTTCGGGATCACGAAAGCCCTTCCAGTGAGCTGCAACAACCAAGGTGGAAAAATAATCAATATCTTCAACGTCCTGGCCATCGAGAACCCTGGCATTGCTGGCTAATGGTGGAGTAATATCAACGAGAACACCGAGAGAAGTTTCAGTTGAACTGAGGCCAGCAGCGTTGGTTGCCCGAATGCTGACATAGTAGATTTTTGAATGAGACAATTGTATCAAACCCTTTGTGAAGTTATTACACAGTGTAATATCTTGAAACTTCACAATATTATCCTTTTCTGGCCTGGTTCCAACTGCAAACTCGTACTTTGCAATTGGACTTTCTTGATCGGTGAATGGATGCCAGGTAGCTGTTATAAAATTTGTGACTGGTTGGTACTGCATTGTGTTGTCACGTGCCACACCAGCAGTGATGTTACCATTGTAGAAAGGTGGAGAAGTATCATAGAAGAACTGAGGTGATTTTACTTTGCTGTAAAGGCCGGCTTTATTAAAGCAGCTCACGATGGCATAGTAGGATTTCCCTTCTGTTAGATTTTTGTCCATAAATTTGATGCTTGTAGTTATATTCACAGCAGTTGCATTCCAAACTAATGTTTCTTTTTCATCAATGATTTGGATTTCAAATTCTTTGATACCACTTTCATAATCAAGGAAGCCATCCCACTGAACTATTTGCTTTTTCTTTATAATGTATTTCCGATGTATTAGTTTTTCTGGACCAACTGTTACTTTTCCTAATGAAGGAGGCGTATCGTCATAAATAAAAGGATCCGAGCAAGTCTGTGACCATAAATCGGCTCGATTTCTTGCGATCACAGTAACGTAAAACATCATGCCAGGAACGAACCGTAGATCAGTGTTTGTGGTGCTAGCATTGTTGTAGCGTCCAACATTGATGAACGGCTGCATTTGTGTGCCACAGCGACTTGTGCCAATTGCCCATTTGTAGTACCACAACTCACTTTCGCTCTCCTTAGCATGATTCCAGTAAGTAGCGAAAACAGACATTGATGAACTGTAGAAAGACCCATCTTCCAAATAATAGTTCCACTGATTACCTGTGAAAGCAAGATAACAACTAAAATTACAATTGCATGTTCTTGGCAAGCTGTACTGGACTTTTTTCTTAGTCTGGCAATAAATACAGTATAAAGATTATCTGCGTATTGACCTTTTTCTTAGTCTGGCAATAAATACTGTATAAAGATTATCTCAGCTCAAAAGCAAAGGTGGAACTTAAGAAATGGCCCAAGCTTAGCGTGCATCTGTCATGTTATGGATGCAGGCGGGAAGTTTTGAAAGCACGAAGGCATCGTTTGAGAGGCACGAAGTCTTCTTCAATCTTTAATCTTTATTGGCTTTCATTGTATAAGTTAAAACATAAAACGCGAAAAGTACAATGAGGTAAGACTACAACAGGTTTACACCCAGCAAGGTAGACTACCTAAAGCAAAAAAAATAGTTGAGAGTGTTAGTGTGAATATGCGTGTGCGTGTTGTGTGACTAAGAATATTATATAATAAAATTCATGTAATACAAAACATACTCTTCTGTTACAGTAAAAAAGAGAGCGCATTAAAGCTTGTTATAAAATTACTCAGTAACAACATTGGCGGAATTTCGTCAAGTTACGACTAGAGTGACAATTAAAGCAAACAGATTTCCATGTGGAAGTGTTCTCGGGGTTAAAGGTGGTTGACAACGCAGATCCATAATGGTATAGAGTGCAGTTTTGAAGGCTTCCATTGTAGGGAGGGATCTGGTAGAAGATGGTAACGAATTCCAGAGCTTCACTGTGAGGATAAAGTAACTTTTTGGAAGGTAGACGTCCTACATTTATGAATTAAAAAATCAAGAGAGCTACTGTTTCTGGTTGATCTGACAATAACTTTAGGCTGAACAGATTTAGTAATACCAATGTCGAGTGCTCCTTCAAATTACACAACTCATTGCACACGTAACTAAAGCATGGATCCTTTCCTTAGAACGCTGCATTTTTTCAGTAAGAAAACTGCCTGCAAATCGTTGTTCATAATTGTCCCCTGTTGTTGTCGTAGTTAATTTCTTTAGCAAAATTTAGTGGATCCACTTCTACCATTTAGTTTTTGTTAACTTTACTAATTAATTACTTTTGGAGACCACGTTTTTTTAACTTGATAGATTCCTAGATATACTTACGAATGTTCTGATATAGATACACGAACGTGCATCTATCGAGTTATAGATGTACAGTTAACCACATAAAAACGCGTAAATTTTGCTAGCTATCCCTCTCTTTTAAACCTTTAACAAAGAAGTACATACTCATTAAAACGAAATTTTGTGGCGGAGTTTGAATCCCACTTGATATCTGTTCTCCCAAAAGTGGATCAAAAGCAAACAAAGTCGGCGGCAACTACACACCATTCAAGTTTCTTTAGCAGCAGCTTGTAATTTGATGCAAGAGAGATTCTGAAATAGTTACTAAAATTTTTCTTTTTGCGATTCCATAGTAATTGAGATAAGTATTCTGGCAACCACTTTGGAAAGAGAAAACAGGTTGACTAAAATCCCTATCTACCTGACAAAGTAATCTGCCTGCACTTAAACTCAACCAGGCTTACCCATTTGTTTTTTTTGTCAAGGTGAGAATCTATTAAATTAAGTAACGGCAAAGAACCGTACACTTTTCCGACTTTTAGTGTTACATACAAAGCCAAGCGCTGTTCTTAAGCCTACACTTACTTTTGGAGGAGTATCCCGGAAAAATCTTTACTGGATGTGGTGGTGTAACATCTACTGTCACGCCATCCGACATTAAATCTGTCACACTTCCTGCTTTATTGGTGACACGCAGATGAACGTAATACGTGCGACCGTTCACGAGTTTGAGACGCTTTGTAGACTGTACATGTGTAGAAAGACCGACGTCCGTGTAATTCTGTATGCTGTTCTTGTCGTCAAATTTGCTAGTTCCAATAGACCATTCAAATTTTTCTAGTTGACTGTTTAAGTCCCAGATACCCTCCCAGTTTGCGTTTATGACACTTAAAGAGTTCTGGTATTTAATATCTGGTTCTATCTTCCCGTCATGCACAATTCCTCTGCTCGGAGGTGTTGCGTCTATTAAAACGCCGTCAGAGCTGCTGCACATGCGTAGGCCGGCAAAGTTAACAGCACAGACAATGACGTAGTACACATCCTCTTCCAGGCTCAGGCCTGTTACATCGAAGGAACTGTTTAAACCTATGTTGGAAAATATTGAAGCGTCCGAGTATCTATCCTTGCTCCGACTGATTGCGTATTCATAGTAATTGATACTTGATTCAGGATCGCTAAAGCCTTCCCAGTGGGCAGATAATCTTGTTGTGCTTGTTTGGTGGTCTCTTTCAGGGCCATCGAGGCCGTCATAAATTATAGCTTTTCTTACGCTTGGTGGGGTAGAGTCCACTAGAAATCCGTTTGATGATACTTCGCTGCTATAGAGCCCAGCCAGGTTTTTTGCTTTTATTTTCACGCAATACTGCTGACCATTTGTGAGACTGGTATCAAAGAGAGCAAGTTTCAAGTCTGTGGGAGGACTGAGCTCTACGAACCTGTTACCTGTAACGTGATAGTTTCCAGTTTGGCAGCTACCCACGGCATAATAGTATTGATTGACACGAGATTGAGCCTCTGAGAAAACAGTCCAGGTGGCATGCACGCTGCTCAAGTCAGTACTGTATTCGATATCAACGTTGCGTGTCGCACCGTCAAAGACTTCTCCTGGTTCGGGTGGTGTTGAATCAGGGACAATAAGAATAGAACGCACATCTTTGTGTAAGCCAGCTCTATTAAAAGCACGAATTACTACTATATAAGTCGTTCCTTCATCGAGGCTGAGACCTGAAAATGTTGACGATGTGTGCAAGTTATGCCCGGGCACATTTCTAAAGTTTGCATCATTGACCACATACGATGATGGCATAACTGCATACTCGTAGTACTCTAGTCCGCTATGTAAATCAGAAAATCCGGGCCATTTCACATGAATTTCAGAGACACTAGGGACGTAGTAGCACATTGTACCATTTATAAAGCCGCTTTCTCCGGTGACGGTAACATTACCAGTGAAAACTGGGTGTGTCAGGTCGACAGTGACACCATCGCTAGTGACATCAGTTGTCAATCCCGCAGCATCAATGGCGCGTACAGTTACAAAATATCTCTCTTTGTCCATCAACGATATTTTGTTATTTGAAAAAGTAGTTCTGTTTCCAGCCGAAGTCCAGTTTATTACCACTTTATTCCCACTGTCCGTTACTTTGAATCTGAAACATAATTGAGTTTTAATGGTTTAGCTGTTTTTGTTGATTGCTCATTATTATTCGCACAGAATAAACTGAAATATACAAAAGCAATACATGAGGCAGGTGCATTCCTTCCAACCTTAATTTCTGCCTTAATTCAGTCATTCATCAATCCATCCATCCATCCATTCATCTATGTATGTATGTATGTATGTATGTATTTATTTATTTATTTATGTATCTTTGTATCTATGTATCTATGCATGTAAGTCTGTATGTACGTACGTACGTATGTATGCATGTGTGTATGTGTGTATGTATGTATGTATGCATGCATGTAAGTATGTATCTATCGGTCTATCTTTCTTTCTTTCTTTCTTTCTTTCTTTCTATCTATCTATCTATCTATCTATCTATCTATCTATCTATCTATCTATCT
>JAOBRG010369971.1:0-11898 GCA_027574985.1 Umimayanthus nakama | reverse complement strand
TAAGAATAAAAGTTTTGGTTATTTGTATTGTGTTTTTATCCAATGGGATCTTTCGTTCTCAGAGTAGAGGGTGACTCGAAACATTGGGTTCACACGTTAAACAAAACATTGTGCACGGTCACCGTTTGTTCAACAGCTGTAAACAAAGCAGTTTTGTTTACTAACTTTGCAAACTTTTGAACTTCTCAACCAGTCAGTTTTATCAACTGTCGTTTTACCTTTTACCCAAAACGTACCTAAAAAGCACTTCATATGAAATTTCTCTGCCTTTAACTGCAACATCCTTCAAGATATTGGCCAAAGTGCAAGTGAACAGGCCAAATGTTTTCCCCGTCTGTCTACACTCTGCTTCGTATGCTCTTTCTTGCGAGTTACAAGCAGAAAAGAAGAAAAATTTATCCGAATCGGTTGGCCTCCAACCTTCTTTCTGCCACCTTTCAATAAACGTCTCTTGGGTTGGAATGGCATAAGGATACTCATCATTCTCTTCGGGCTCTTTTGCGCGACAACCAAAGTCAACCTGATGAAGAATCAAATATACTGTATCTTATTATAATTAAGCACATTAAGACTAAACGTGACTCAATGATTTAAAATGCACTGACTCTGTATACAGTTTTAAGGGGGGAGGGGGCAAGCCGTGTTAGAGTTTCAGGAGCAATTTAGTCAAGTGGTCGATATCTCTGTTTCAGTATGAAAAGCTGAGAACACTGACAGTACGGTACCGTAGTTTATAAAAGTTCACAAGAATTTTGATAATTTTGGACGAAATGTGATGGGGGACGAATTGTTAGTTTTCAAAGAAATCGTAGAATACAAAATTTTTTATAGTTTTAAATTATAAGAATACAATTTTTTTTAGTTTAAAATTTATTATATACCAGGAGTTACCATGTATAAGCTATTTCGCCATACACAACCTACTAACTAGTTTCCATGACAATAACTGTCAATTTTAAAATTATTTAAGGCCTAGCTTAGACTCTGTGCTTTTACCGCACCGAATCCAATTATTTCAACTTGGCGCGGTGAAAGCATGCTGAAAGCTCGATGTCTAAAATGACATACCGATTAAGCACTGTGCCAGCATTTGGCGCGGTAAACAATGTTATCCAGTATATTTTAGTCCAAAAGCATTTGGGTGCGTGCTCGGTGCCGTGTCCAAAACGCAACCGTGCTTTGACCGTGCCAGACACCACGCCAAATGGAATTGAGTTCTGTGCGGTGAAAGCACGATGTCTAAACTAGGCCTTACATTACTACTGAAGTTTGTCAATTAACACGCACTCACACACAAACACACCTACAGAGAAAAGTAAAATACTTGAAAATACGTCACCTGTTTCACCGCCCCGATTTCCAAGCAAGGGTTTGAATCATTGCATTCAGCGGTTCTGTACATGTGGCCAGAAAAGCAACAGTCGAAGATCACGGTGGTTGCAACGTTTTTCGTTGCCAACTTTTCAAAGCTTTCGGCTAGGGCGTCTCCCGTGATAGCAAACTATTAAATAAAAAAATGCGTCATGATGGCTTGAATGAGTAACAGCAACGGCAATAGCTGCAACACCAACAGTAAAAACAGCAACTGCAGCGACAACAATAGCAGCGACAATAGCACGGCAACATCTGCAACAGCAACACCACCAACAACAACAAAAAGGCAACAGCAACAGCAACAGCATTGGCAACAGTAGAGCATTATTTATTGTCAGTTTGTATGTTACTTATAGAAATATTTTCCCAGAGAAAGGAAGCTTGTTGCAAACTGCAAACTTGGTAAGGCGAGCTTCGTTAAGCACAACATCCAGTGACGTTTAACTGAACCTTTGATAAGTTTTTTAAGTCAAAAAAACCAAAAACATAGCACTTTAATTTAATTTTTTTTCGGTTATCTTTGACTAACCGTAGATATGTTTTCCCGAGTAGCATCAAAGGGAATAAGCCCCTCGTCGTAGTTGTAGTCGTCGTTGCTCTTCAAAGTACATCCATGTCCGCTGAAGTAAAGAAACACCACGCTGTCGGGAGGAGCTTCATCACAAATCTTCTCAAAGCTCTCAAAGATGTTGCTGTAGGTTGCTTCACTACCCGTGACTTCCTACGGTCGAGTGAATAATGGTGTTAACAAAAAGTAGACAGTGAAAAAAGGATTACTAATGTTTTTGTAATTATCAATAATAATAATAATAATAATAATAATAATAATAATAATAATAATAATAACAATAATAACAATAATAATAATAATAATATTAATAATAATAATAGTAATAATAATAACAACAACGACTACAATAATAATAATTGTTACTATTATAATTAACAAAAAGGATGATAGTAACAGTAGTAATAATAATAACAATAATAATAATAAATAATAAGAACAACAACTACAATAATAATAATTATTATTATAATAATTAACAAAAAGGATGATAGTAACAGTAATTGTAATAACAATTTATAATAATAATAATAATAGTAATAGTATAAACAATAATAGTAATAATAATAACAACAAAAATACAGCCCTCTACATTTTAAACATTTCAAGCACTTTTAAAGTCCTGATGTAATTATAGATTTTTGTCATGGTTTTAGGTTCTTTTTATAGTGACTAATTACCGATAAATTTTAAGAAATGTCACCGATAACATTTATGAGGAGATTTTAAAGGAGTTTTAAGAAGTGTTGAATTTTGAGTATAAACTAGGTCTGTTTTAAAGACAGATGGCATAAGCTGGCTGAAAAGAAATGCTCTTGGTCTTGCAAAGATCCAAGACCATTGTGAATGTTTTTACCCGACCACAACACCCTAATTCTTAAGGCGCAACAATCACAACATTGATGCGTGTTGTTTGCCAACAATGGTGCGTCCGTTTGCATGGGTCCAACAGTTTGACCGAGTTCATACTGTACGCAACAAGCGCCAACATTGTTGTGGTTCTATACAAACGAACGCAACATGTTTGGTCAAAACAATGTGGCGTGTTGTTGGCTAACAATGTTGCGCCCGTTTGCATGGTCCTTTGCGCTTTGGTCGACCGAAGTGGGAGAAACAAGCGGCTCAGATCCATGAGCAGGACCATTTTGGTCAGAACCATTACTGAAGACTCGTGCATTCCATTTGTGAACTGACTTGTCAAACCGGCCAGAAATGATAAACAGAAACCTAAGTTCCACCCACCCACCTTAATGTGCTGAAAGTTAAAGGGCGGCTTGTTGATAATATCCTTCATTAAAGCCACGTCATTCAAGGTGCCTTTTAGTCGCTCTTCGACGTTTGGTAAATGGTCATAGGTCGGTCCGATGAGCAGGGCTCTTTTCTCGAGCTTACCGGTCGCCATTTCTGAAATAGTTAGCGAAACAGTTAGATTTTAAGGATGTTACAGTCACCAACTCTCCCGGTGATACACATAACTTAACTGCATACACACGATAACTCGGAATAGTTGAGCGCCTTCAAAATGAACCCCTTGGTCGGGAGGAAGGGCAAACCTTTCCCGACGTGACCGCCTTTCAACTATGGTATCGTATTGTAAATATTGTTTTGTAGTGTATTGTATTGTATTGTATTGCATTGCATTGCATTGCATTGTATTATGTTGTATTGTATTGTATTGTAGGAAGGGAAAAACTCGGTCCATAACTTGCCGTACGGACCTCGCACTCGGCTAATAAGAGGTATGTATTGTAAAATTTCGTTTTGCATTCAACAGACATCGAGGCTTCAGTCTGAAAGGTAAGTTAGGTGCCGGATGAAACTGGGAAAACTAAGAAAATGGAAAAGTACGGTTTCGCTTTCTGAAAAATGTGAAATGGCACTGGGAAGGAGAAGAAAGCGTTGGAGTATGGACTTGGCAGAAGAAGAATGGTTTGGGCCTGGAAAGGGAGACAAAGGAATTTATGAGGTTCGACTTCGAGTTCGTGTCGAGTTAGCTCAAGTCACTTTAATTTGTCCTTTGATTCACAAGTCATGCAATTTGCCCTTTGACTGCAAGTGAGATGACACTTCAAGCGTCTACGACCCGAGCGAGTTTGATTGCCTGCGACTGAAGCTGGTAGCAATTTGGAAACTGGATGGATAACTAAAGCTCAATAAGTTGAATATACAAAAGAGTGTTACTTTTTGAAATAATTTTAAATCTTTTAGCGTACGCAATTAATTATGTCAGTTGGTTATATTTGAAATGACTTCCGATCACAGAGGATGTTTATGGTTCGAGATTGATTGCGATTCTTAACCAGGTCATGTCTATACCACACTTTATATAAAATTTGCTCCTTCAAAACCAAACCAAACAAATGAGCAAAATTGAACCGTGGGGGCGACATTTTGTAATAGTCAGACAGACACAGATCAGTGAAATCCAATGAGCCGGTTAAACACTGCTGACTGCAAGCTACAGAGATTGATTCGTGTACATATTGGTCACTGCATCCTAACTTGTCTCTCTTTTCCATAATCCTCAAATAAAGTAAGTTTTCTCTTTCAAATCGAAACGATAGACCTATGCCAGCTCTGAAAGTATAACTTCCGCGTCTCTGTTAATACTCTCCGATCGAAACTACATATAATACTGTTTGCAATCATGCAGACAAATACAGATTTACTACTCATTGTTAGAATTCAAAATTATGTATTGTCATACCTGTAAGACTGTATAATGTATGAAGCCTTCTGTCGAGACTGTTCCAGTTTCAAGTAAGCAATGTACTCAATGATGTACTGCTCGGCGGTCGCTGACTTGTAATTGTAAGCCGGCCCAGTCGCTGTCTGTGGTACTAGTTTCTACAAAATGTCTGCATGTACACGTACTCACGTCTTCAGTTCCAGGAAAAAGCTTTTGTCACACAACAACAAGCGAAAACAAAGCTCTTGTTTTGCATTTTTTAAAAACAGCTGCGGCATAATGGTCCCAGACTGTCCACAATTGTGTCCAACCATACCGGTATCCCGATTTCGTCGGCATTATCCCGATTTTGCTTGAAAATACCCGTAAATGCAATCGGGAAGGGAAAAATCCCGATTCCGACTCGTGTTGTGATGTTTTCATCAAACGCTCATGAAAGGAAACGAACTGCAGAACTCTTAACTCTTAACGCAAAAGTTACGAAAAGGCATTTTAGAGTCTCTAGATTTAAAAGTTTTCTGAGGGGGATGCCCCCAGGTCCCTCTAGCAAAAGGCGCCAGACAATATCTGAAAAAATTTCATCTTGATTTAAAACCTTCTGAAGGTTCGACAATCTGTTAGTTGGCTTCATATCTACATTATTTTTACAAGAGCGTCCATTTTTTGGCAGAGGCTGAATGTTCTAAAATATTTTAAGGATTTCAACCTCATATGTTCTTGAAACGATCTCAAACATAAATTGTTAGTGTTTTGGCGTGTGTCTCAAGGTAAATATTAGCATTTAAAAAGAGCTTTATTTCAAAACCTGTTTTGGACTGATAGACTATGCGAAAGACACCAGTCTTTTTGAAAATACGTTTTGAAGGGCAAGAATTTAATTTATTATTTTTAGGTTTGCCAGTGGCGGAGATAGATTTTACAACACACGTGAGATCATTGCGGAGCGCCAGATCAGAGAGGTCATGAGCGGAAGACAAGACGACACGTCATGTTGCACGTGATTGGCATCATGTTGCACGTGATCGGTGCAACGTAGCAACAAAGAGCCGGTTGTTGAGTACATCAAAGGAAGTGACACAAAAGCGACATGTGGGGGATGATACGTGCGACAGAGAAGCAACATGGCGACCCCCAGTATGGCCATCAACTCGTACTCCAGTTTCGTGTGGACTCCAGACAAGATAGAAGAATTGATTGAGCTGTTCGCCGAAAGACCTTGCTTGTACAACTCGGGACTGCGAGAATACAACAACAGAGAAGAGAGGAAACGTGCACTGGAGGAAATAGCATCTGCTCTTGATATTAGCGGTGAGTAAACTATATGTGTTTAGATAGAGCCTCGACTGGCCAAACGATCGCCCACGTTCAGCGACAGATTGCTTTAAAAATTGCGTTTAATACCATGGTTTGAAGACTCTTGTTGTTTTTGCGTGTATTTTAAAATTTGTAAACGCAGGAAGGCCTTTCACACAGTGTCAGTGGGTAATTTGTACTGGGTTTTAATAGCACTGTTTTGAACTCGAGATCGATCAGATGGCAATTCGATCGCGCCATTGTTGAACTCGTCTGTATTGTCGCCTCCAAACTTCAGTGTAGTACATCACTGTCACTGTCCAAGTGTTTCGTTTTATCTTTTAGTTGCCATAATCTGCTCGGACAGAAGTCGTGGAATGGTCGTTTATTACTTGAGGAGAAGGGGTTTTCTTATTGCTCGTGAAATTAACACACCATCTTGGAAGTGGATATAATTTACAAGTCAAATGAAAAACTCTCTTCTGCTCACTTCCACAGTTTTAAATCAGTCAGGCTGTTTCAGTGTTTGATTCGACGCTTTCATGACAGACTGAGTTTGTATTTCAGAAAAGTTGACACTGATACAAAAAGAAAGAGATTTTCCGAAGGCTTCATTCGTTCATTGTATGCACGTATTATATTTCCTATTAGACAGTTTTCGTGCTTACCTGTGATGAAGGCCTTCTGATCGCAGGTGACTGACATTTGTGGTTACTGTCATTAGTGATTAGTATCTATAGGACTTTTGTTTACATCCTTGGCCACACACTTCATGCCGAGTCGGCGAATGTGAGACGCGATGTAGAAATATTTTCGGAATTGCGGGGATAGGTCTTGTAAACTTTGAAGAAAACACGAAGGCTGTTGGAACGCGTTCGGTCTTGTGTGGCGGCCGGAAGTGCAGTTTTGTTTCCCGTGTCTTTTCGTTGCAATGTTGGCAACAACGTGTAGAAGGCGAAAATGCTGTAACAGCAAATTGGTCTAACAACTATAGAAATTCAAAGTATTAATAACCAGAGCAAAAGTAAATTTAAAGTGGCATGAATTTTAGTTTACTAATAGTGCATATTGTGTAAGTCAATTCAAGGTGCGAGCACCTCCCACCCCACTAGCCAAACCTCAAGGCATTAAGGAAAAATTGGTCGAGCTTCCAACCCTCAGTTCCCTTTATGATGGTCAAATGCCCCCCTCCCTAGTCCATCCGATCAATCTAGAACAATGTTTGTTGCCATTTTTAATAAACGTAACTGTTTCCGCCAGTTCAATAGAACTACATAAGACAAGCGAACTGGGTGACTCCGATTGAACGAAGAGAAATCGAATGGTTTTATCGATTTTGTAGGTCTTCTTAGTCCAAAATGACAATGTTTGAAGCATTTTACTCTAAGCGCCGTCAGAAACGACGACAAGATGTTAAAAGGCAAGTCAGTTTATGTTATTTGTAAATGCCCCGGGGGGCTGGGGCACATAAAAACTACCAAGTTTCCGGTCCCCCAGCACTCACTGTGCACCAAATGCCCGGGGTATCCCAGGGGGATGCTTGCGGCTGGAATAGACTCAACATTTGGCTGACTTACAATAACAATTTTGCTACCCTACTTCAAAATTTCACGAATATCAGCATGTACAACGCTGTGACTGGCTCCAATCTGTAACATCTCCATAAAACTAAAATAGCTTTCAATTCACATATATTATTACGGATTTTCACGTATACATGCTATTTTTATAAGAACCAGTAACTTTCGCCTCAGCCTGGGCTGTTCTTAAATTTTTGGCGATTTCAGCCTCAAATTGTTGTTAACTTGTTCTTAGTTCGTGGTAATTCCACTCGGAGCAATAAAACAACGCTAATACGTGTTTTCTGTTATTTTTTATCCTGCTCTAATGATGCGAAAAAGTTTGAAACTGTCTATACATTGTCCGCGAATGTCACGAGCTTGCTTATCACTCCTCCACTCCTTTTAAAGGAAACATCTATAACGAGAACTGGCCTCTGAATTAGGAATGAGTTGAGTTTACTGACACATGTAGAATTAATCAAGAAACGTGCATCGAGGTTGTAAATGAATTACGGATCAGTGAAATAATCATGAATACCTGAACTCGGCTGAAGTCAAATGAGTTCCGCTTACACTCCTAAAACCAAGGCGACATGATTCGGTGAACTTTGATATGTCACAGGGAGATATGTATACTTTGTATAAAGACCAAATGAACTTTTAGTTTCGCTAAATAATTCAACCAAGAAACGGATAAATGATGTCCTTACCTTCACCTAACATCAAGTAAACGAGCAACTGACAATATGCTTTGTCATGACTTTCGTTTTCGGTCTACCAACCAGCGAAAGGGGGCTTTCCCAGTCATCAAGATTTTGACCTCTGAGTCTGACCCTGCTTGCATTAACGGGCAATGCGATAGTTGCGATGTTCACGCTACTCAACTTTGAAGCGGTTTGCATAGCAATTAAGATAGTTTAATAGTCATGGTGTGTCAAGAACTTGTTCTACCCGGAAATACCCGAGCATTTGACCCACTGAAGCTGAACTCCAAATGGCCGGGCATTTGATGGTTAATCACAGTTCCGACTCCCTGGCGTCTTGATACCAATTCGGAAACAGTATACGGTTACACGCTTTTTTTATAAGAGCAAACTTTATAAGAACACCGAGGCTGAGATTTGCCCAAAAATTAAGAACAAGTTAAGAACATTCACCAGGATGAAAATTTGATTAGAAAAATTTAAGAAACTTGGTTGTGCCATGTACACCGATTGAGATGTACATGAACACAAAACTTGTCAGAATTTAGCTTTGGTATCACCATCGGGCGCTGGAAGAGTTATAAGCAAGCTCGTCACGTTTGCGAACGCTGTATCGATAGTTTCAAACACATGTTTTTAGTGCTATTTTACATGCATTTTTCCTGGTAGCTAAATCACTTTTAAAAATATCAGGAAATAAGAACACTTTTTGAACAATTTGAGGCTGAAATGGCCGAAAAATTAAGAACAGCCCAGGCTGAGCCGAAAGTTACTGGTTCTTTTAAAAAAATAGCGTGTAGATCATAACTGTCACAATGAGTTTTATAAATCAAAGCCTGATCAGGCAGCGTATTGAAGTCAAAACAATTTTCTTGTGCATCTGTATGGTTTATAGAAGATTAAACAGACCCATCGTTCCCAGATAATTGATGCTAGCCAGCCAGTTACTGGTTGTCCACAGTTTTATTTTACTGAACTGTTTCTTATTTTAAAATGTGGACCGAACCGTATTTTCAAATACTAACAACGTGGGTTCTCCTCTCTTTGTTCGTTGCCGTTTGTTTTGCTGGTATTACAAGTGTTCGTAGTGGGTCCACGGCAACAGGTTTTTCGGAATGCGGTATCAGTATAGTTTGATATGCTTTCCCAGTTAAGGTTTTAGGTCAGTTCAATGCCAAGGTACGGGTGGTGAGTATGGGCTCTTATGCCTATTTTAGGCATCGTGCTTTCACCGCACCGAACTCAATTCTATTCGGCGCGGTGTCTGACACGGTCAAAGCACGGTTGCGTTTTAGACACGGCAACCGAGCACCGCACCAAATTGCTTTTGGACTGACCCAGGTTTACCGCGCCAATTTCCGGTACAGTGCTTAATCTGTGTGCCAATTCAGACATCGAGCTTTCAGCGTGCTTTGGCCGTGCCAGACCGCAAATAATTGAGTTCCGTGCGGTGAAAGCACGATGTCTAAACTAGGCCTAACACAATCCTATCTAGGGTGTTCTGATGTACAACCGGATGTAATCACCGATAGACCCTCAGTGCCTGGCATCTATCACGGCTAAACGACATTTGCAGCCATTTTCTCCAGATCGTTCTGTAGCAGTGAGGCATCACTCATCCCTAATTACTGTGTATAAAATCGTGTCGTCAGCAAAAAGCCGTACTTGAGATTCAATGTTATCACCATTATCATTAATGTACCGGAGGAACGTTAATAAGCCGATTAATCTGTTTTGTTCTTCAATTTACTATAGCATGGTTTTTGACTGTATTAAAAACGTAAAAAAGGGAAAAAATAGTGAGATAGATAGACAGACAGACCGACAGACACTTAGAGAAAGAGACAGAATCCCAGACATGCAGACAGACACACAGGCAGAAAGACAGGTAGAAAGGCAGAAAGACGACAGACAAACAGACAAGCAGAAAGACAGACAGACAGGCAGACAGACAGACAAGCAGAAAGACAGACAGACAGACGCTGTCTCTGGCTAATGGACAATGCCCACCACCTGTTGCGGAGTGAAACAACGGCCGGCGTAAACTCCTGTTTTGCGGTAACGACAGAGGAGGAAGTCTTTCGAATGTTTACTTTTCTTAAATGTCTTGTCTTGTAACTGAGTTTGTACATGCTAATACAATATTCTTTTAAAATGATTACCTTCATGCTTCGCAAGTCGTTGAGTAATCTGCCAATATTCATCTTCATTTCAAAGAATAGCTGTTAAAAATATAGGAAGCTGTATAGCTTTATGTAACTTTATGTAAGAGGTCTAGCCTGTAGAACATAAATCTCTTTTGTGTTAATCTACATTGTTTAGTTCCACAACAAAATCAAAACGTTTTTGAAATTGAAATAACGCAATTTTCAGAGACCGATGCAAAGAACAAACTGAAGAATCTTCGAACTCAGTACACTCGGGAGAAGCTGAAAGCAAGCCGCAAAGTGAGCGACACTGGGGCGAGTGACCTATCAATAACCAAGTGGACACACTTTGATAAATTGAAATTTCTTGATGACTTCGTCTCAACGAAAAGTACGGCTGTAAAGGTAAATTATCTTCAATTACTTTGTTTAATGTACTGTTTGTTTTTGATACTGTGGTCGCTTTCAACCTTTACGGTCTGGTTAGCCCAATCTCTCAATTTTTAAAAAGGAACTCACGAAATCTCATAATTTGCTCTGGTCAGAATGGCGCCGTTCGTAGATCTGAGCCGCTTAGTTCTCCCGCTCCGGGCGATTTTTTTTTCTACGCCCACCTCAAGATGGCGGACGCTTACTAGAACTGCAACATTGCTCAAACTTAGACTCATACTCAGAAAAATTTCAAGAAAAAATAGAAACTTAATTAAAAATGCCGAAAAAAGGTGGGCATGACGAATCTCGAACGTAAGATCTCATGAACAGGAGTCACTATTCATTACCACTACACTAACCAATCGTTTCGCTGGCAGCATTTCCCTTTTTTTTGTATGTCTATCCAAAGTTCTTACAAAAGTAACCCTGACCCAACCCTAACACTAACTAGCCATAGATAACCATGAACAACCATCAATAGCCTAATGATATTGATTTACGAATAATAAATAAGCCGTGACAGTCCGCCATCTTGAAGTGGGCGTAAAAACTAAATTCACCGCTCCGGGCGAATTTTTTTTTCCAGCCGGGTTCATTGCGCATCCAGTTCTGCGCACCATCGAAAACATTACGTCATGTAAAGTAAGGTTGTGTAAGAATAAATCTGCCAGAATGCATTTTCCAAGAGCCGGAAGTAATATTCGGAAGCGAGTCGTGAAGTCTCTTTGGTTTTAGTTCAAGAGCTCCAAAAGCAACGTGTCTCATAGTATCTGTTTACCCCATGAGGAGAATATCTCTCATGCCCCACGGAAAGCAGTAAGGCTTCACTCGTACTCTGAGAACGAAGCAATCCATTGGTCATTGAACCTTAACAGTAACACAATTAAACTGAAACTTTTTAACAATATAATTTTGTTAAGGTTGCGTTCTTTAACAATAAGGTTTGGGCTACTTATATTGTCTTTTATCCAATGGGATACGACAGGTTTCTTCGCAGGGTACGCCAATTTAAGGAAAACAAATCAAGAAAACTCGTGCTGCTCGTATTCGAAAAATTTGTCGACCTCAACGGATTTTTTAAAAATTGTCATTTAAAAATTTGTCTCAACAGGATAAGACGAACCAGGTT
>JAOBRG010369960.1:0-11899 GCA_027574985.1 Umimayanthus nakama | reverse complement strand
CTTGCAATTGTGATTTGTACGCATTTAGCTCCCTTTGCGATACAAAAAGAATAATGAATAATTGAAAAAAAATTGAGGTGAATAATGAATAATGGTCATAAAATATGAATAACCACGTTCAAATTATTCCGCTTCCACCCCCGAAACTACAGAATTTATGGTGGCCATTTTGCATCGTAGCTGAGCACCAAAATATGAGAGATGGCGTGAATCACCCTTTTTGTATACTAACAATGTCGGTCTTAGTAAAGACTTGTATTGCGACTCAAGCAATACATCTCTGCTTCAGAATTTATTTTGCAGTAAACGTTTTTATTGCATATTTTGTTTTTGACCGTAATGTGTAAAGTCGTTAATTGCCAAATGTCGTAAAGTGAAAATAAACCCAACTAGAACACTTTTGAAAAAGAAGTCTATTGATAACAAGTGCGACTTTTATTTGAAATGAAAACTTATTTGAAGCAAACTGTAACTTAAAGCGACTGCTGAAATGAGTCATGTTAAAGATTCAAGACTGACGCACACAGGCATATTTTTTCGGAATTGGCAGGTTCGGTATCCAGTGAAAATATTAAGGATGGCCCCTCCTCTTCACCAAAAGAAAAGCATGGTCTTACACACAAGTTGAGGTATGTTTCGGTGATCCCAGTGATCCCCACCCAAAACCCCATCATCTTCGAAGCTCCATTCCCACATCCTCCCTCGTTAAAAAAGTAACTTTCCTAAAATACATTTTTTGCTGAAAAACTGATTTCACGAACTGTTCAAACAACCGAAAAATATAGATCAGACAGAGTAAAATGGATCTAAATTTCAAACTCACCGAATTTTGCAGTTTGCTTGAATCGATGGCTTTTAACAAGGAATCAACGAAATGGATTTCGGCTTTGAAGGCATACGTGGAGCATGAAAAACTTCAGCCACCCTTTCACAGGGTTAACGTGTAATCAACGATGCGTCAGTATCATTTCAATTTTCCATCGACGGCCCGGCCCTATCTTAATTGAACTTTGTGCAAAGAAAATAAAATGAACTCATGTAAATGAACCAGCCCTCTTTTGAATATTTTTAAAAACACTTTATTGTAGACAGCAAATTATCTGTTGAACAGACTGTTTACTTTCATGTACTTAGCTGAGGACATAACAAACAGGACTAGTGTTGATAAAAAGATTGCGCCATCTACAGGCAGTGTCTGTATCTCTGTTATTACCACCATAGCTATCGTCTTTCTGCATCCGATAAGCGCTGTCGTGCATTTCACGATTAATCACTCTGATCCGACTGTCTTATATTATTATTAAATGACCAAAGCCACAGCTTTACAGTTTAGACGCTGTTTAGTGAATGGTTGTAACTTGTTAAAAGTGTTGGATTAATATCCTATATTGGATTTCTTGGGAAGGAAAGCAATCTAAAATCAAAGGTTCGTACGTACTTGTAACACTGTAACTTTTTAAAAACTTCAACATTGTTACAATGTTAAAAAGATACAAAACATGTTCAAAAGAATAGACTTTTGGAATAATCTTTGGAATCCAACATCTTTGCTAGCAAAGAAGGTTCTGTTTAAAGCTGCTATGTTGTCAATAAATACAAATTTTCTTTTAGGGCCATTTTGGGTTACTGTACAAAATGAAGAAGATCATTGCAGTGTACTATTCTCTTATTTAGCTCAGTCTTCTTTTGATTCAGCTGACGCTTCTGCATCAGCAGGCTCCTGTTCTACCGCTTTTGTATCTTCCTGCTTCTCACTTTCTGCCTCATCACCTTTCTGTTCCTGATTTTCTGCTTCTGCGCCCCCCTGTTCTTTCTCTTCCTGTTTCTCAGTTTCTTCCTCTACAGCTTCTTGCCTGGGGGGTTCCTCTACATTCTGTTCATCTCCCTGAGCTGGCACCTTGGCCTCTTCTCCATTGCCTCCAGGTGATCCTGTGGAAATATCTTGTTTTAGTTCCTGTCTTACTTTGTGGCCACGAAAACTGGCCTGGATAAGTGAAGCGGCCTTGCCAACTTCAGGATCTGCTAAGTCAATATCAATTTCTTCACCTGCCACATCTGGTTGAGGTTCGGCTTCACTGCCATCTGCCGTTGGTTGTTCAGCAGCTGCTTCATTTGCCACTTCTGCTTCAGTTTCCCCAGAAGGTGTGGCACCTTTTTCCGAACCTGCAGTAATTTACAAAAATGAACATGTTTCTTTTATGAGTTGGAAATGTTCTAAATCTAAATATCTGGACATGTCTGAGTGAACCACTCCCTAATGAACAAGTCATAAACTCCCAAGAGGAGGGAGAGTGAAGGCATCAAATAAATACTTTTAGATCTAGAGTATTTTGAAAATAGAGCACCCATGATTGTAATGAGAACCATTGCTTATATCGCATTTATATACTTGGAAGTTTCTCGTCTTATTCCTCTCCTTGGGCATGAATTAAGCATTGCTACCTTCCTTTCAGAAAGCATTCAAACCTTTAACATTAGTATCTTGCTAGTATGACTACTTTAGCAGGTGTGCATGATGAAGCAAAGTCGACAAAAAACTGTCTTAGGGATACCACTACGCAACATACCCTTTTCAAGACTAGGAATTGTCAAGACCCATGCATTAAATAGTACCAGAACATTGGCTGTACACTCCATACAGTCCACGCCTGGGAGAGTCACTCAATAACCCCTCCCCCCCAAAAATGGTATGCCTTATTAGTTAAGATAGGGTAATTGTTCCACTAAATCAAACACTTGATGATTCAGTCTTTAAACAACATACTATGCAATGTATTGAAAGTGAACCCTGTTTCAAATAATGACACATTAAGCTAACAATCGCTGTTATAAATTTAAGAAACCCAATATTGAGTGATTTCTCGTCACCTTCTGATTCTTCAACCCCCTGTGGTTGCCCCTCACTTTCTGCCTGTGCAGCTTGCTGTCCAGCCAGCTCTACTACCCCTTCATTCTGGGCAATACTTCCTATACTTGTAGCCCCCTGTTCTGGACTTGCTGCATCTGCACCCCCCTGTTCTGTCCCTTCAATTTCTACTACTGGACTTCCTAAGTTTTCAGCCCCCTGGTCTTGTGGTTCTGAATCCGCTATCCCCTGTTCAGCTGCCTCATTTTGTGCCTCAGCAGTTTGTTGTCCAGGGGGCTCTGTCACTGCTTGACCCTCTAAGTTAGCACCCCCCTGATCTTGAGTTTGAACTTCCTCTCGCAACTCATGCTTCTCACTTTCAGCCTCAGGCACTTCCTGTTCAGCAGGCTGTTTCTGGATATTTTCGTGTACTTCACTTTCAACCAACTTAGCTCCCTGTTCTTTTTCTGATTCTACATCCCCTTGTTTGTCGGCCTCAAGAGTTTTCACTTGAGAAGCACTCTGTTCAGGGGGGTGAACCTCTCCCATTCCCTGCCCTTGCTTCCCCTCTTCTAACTTCCCATCTGCCTTCTGTTCATCCCCCTGAGAAGTTGTTAGTTCAACCTCAACCTGATTCTCACTTTTCTGAATTTGTGCTTCACCATCATCAAGACATTCTATGGAAAGATTAGCTTTTAGCTGTTTTGGTACTTCAAAAGGTGGGTTCCAATAACTCTGGCTAGTACATTTAGGTTTCTGTGTCAGGCTAGCTAATATAAATACAGTATTGTGTTAAATATACCCATTGGTAAAGCAGACATACACTTCATCAGAATAAATGAATGAATGCCAAATAGGCCCTTCGCAACTGGAAGTCACATATATGGTACAAAATCCAACATATTGGAGCATATGGAGGATATCTGTCAGACTCCAAAACAATAAACAAAACAGAATTAACTAGAAAAGTGTGATTCTTCTTTGTTTATTTTTCCCAGTTGAGTCATGTAATTGTCACATTTTTTTGCTCTCCAATATGTTGAATTTTGTACCAATATTATTGTGACCTCCAGCTGCAAAGGGCCAGTATTAATGCTGTAGCTAATCAGTTTCAAGAACTGTTTTGAGACCACATCTGTCTGTCTTTCTGTCTACCTACAGATGTACTCAACTCTGTGACTTTAGCTTCCAACACATTCTTCAACTGACAATGTTACACAACTGTACAAGTTGTACACTTCAGAGTCTAACAGATAACCTGCACTGCACATTCCATGATACAAGGTAAAATTAACAGATAACCCACAGGTTATAGTCTGGAAAATGTGGTATATATACAAGGGATATATTTTAAAAAACTCTTAATTACTCTAAGTTTCGGAATTGCTCCCTCTTCGAGGATTTTAAGAACTATCTGAAGAGGGAGCAATCCCAAAACTCAGAGTAAAAGTTTTTTAAAAACGCATTCCTTACAATTTTACTTTTAGTCGGCTCTGGTGTAAACCATATATAGAGCACTCTGGAAAAATTTAGATTTTACCCTAAAGCTCTCGTACATCATTGTATGTAAATCTACAGAACATGTGCATTCTACAAGCAGATCAATGAAAACATTTTAACTGAATGAAATGGTTTTGTAAAGATCTGAATACGTTAAAATTATTTTCTAATTCTGTTAGGAATATCTGTCCAAAATTTTGCAATGCAATATAAAATTATATTCAGTATGGATCATTATACAGTAGGTGTAAAAACATCAGACTGTAGATGTACTTTATCAGCATATAGCTATCAGAAAAGTATTTGAAAAGTTATGTAAATTGAATGATCATGCACTTGATTAATTAACTGACACAACTTTGCTTAACTGGAACAAAAAAACCTGAGTGTGGGTCATCAGATTTCTAGCTAAGAAAATTTAATGCTTCAAACTCGACAGCAACAAAAAATACCCCTTCATATTAGTTTTTCATATGAATAAACATTCAATATTAAATATTTGACCAAGAGCTGTCAATTAATAAAATATTTTCTGATCTGAGAGTACACAAATACTGACAACAGGTGATGCAATAAGTAATTTCTTCCATTTTTGTAGCACTTAACTGAATCTTGCTATTAATTTGCATGTGGGAAAGACAAACATTACACCACTTTGCACTGCAGCTGTTTCAACAACAAAGACTTTGTTGTCACACATGACTAATTAAATTATAAAAATACTTGCTTTGTGTAAATTACGACCTATAGGAAAAAGTGCATAAATTATTTACCAACTTATATATACTTTGTGGGTTTATATACATGTATATGTGTGACTTGAGCCTTCACTATTTGCATTATTTTGTGCAAAACCTTCTTTATGACTACAGCTAGTATCAAAATATATACATTTAATATAACTACAAAAATGTTGACAGCTATGAAATTCCAGTTTCTCTAAATTTAGCTTCTAATCATTTACTTCCAAACTCTCATAACTCCTTTGTGTTCCAATACTATGTACTTTAACCTTTTACTCTCCGCACACTTATCAGTTCTCATTACATGGCACTATATGTATATTATATATATTGCTTTTAATAAATTTCTTTTCTCCAATTTAACCAAGAGTGATTGGTCTTGCATATTTTAAACGCAATTTTAAAACAATTTCTCTTAGAAATTTAAGGTCTATAGTATACTACAGCCATGCAGCTTCTTGAAGTTAGTAGCTACAAAACTAATTTATGTGGAATTATTAGTCATATACAGTAATAAGCCCTTATATAGGGTTTGCTCTCTTTCATTTCTTAATCAACAATATTCTTAAATATTGGTTAATAATTGTATATACAAACTTAATAGAAACTATTTTCATGCATATTCTGACCAAGACAACATTGTTTATAATGCCAACTAAACTAAAATTAATTAATTTTGATCGAACTTCAGGATAATTGACTAGACTGAACAAAAATCAGTGCTAGCTAGGTTGTTGGTTTCACATAAACTATAACAATATTGTATATCAGTTAAAGAGAATTCCAGAACAGCACACCATTCTCAACTTTCTAAAAACAAAATTATGAGATTTGTACTTAATATATATTTAATTACCTTCTTGAGACCTCATAGATTTGACTGATTCGCGGGCTTTGTGACCTCTGAATGACAATTGGATCTTGAGAGCTGCTTCCTGCACCTCAGGGTCCTTTAGGTCAATATCATTTGCTTCTTTACCTCCATCTGGTGTAGCGGCTTCTTGTTTTGCTTGTGTGTCGTCTCCTTGTTTGTCAACTTCAGTTTCTGCAGGTCCAGAGTGAGACGACTGTGATCTTAATGACTTTACCTCCTCTCTAGCTTTGTGCCCTCGAAAAGATGCCTGAATTTTCAGTGCTGCACCTTGTACCTCTACATCATTCAGATCTATGTCAATTTCACCTGCCTTTTCAACAGGCTTCTCCGCTGCCTCTGATGGTGGTTGTTGAGCTTGACCTTCATCCAATGCCTCACTTGCAATTTTTGCTGCAACATTTTCATTGACTGCTTCTTTGCTCTTCGATTCTCTTATTTCCTTTACCTGTTCACGGGCTTTCATTCCTCGGAAACTTGATTGTATCTTAACAGCAGCCTCTTCTTCCTCCTTCTTTTGCTTGAGCTCTTCTCGTGTTTTGTGACCACGGAAACTAGCCTGTATCTTTACAGCTGCTTCATTGGTTTTAGGGTCATTCAAGTCTATGTCAACCTCTTCACCTTTAGCCAGTCTTTCAAGCTGATCTCCTTGTTTGGCATCATCTTTGCCTGTTTCTGATGAAGAAATATTAAACTGACTTTTAGATATTCCATAAATTCCAAAATCCACAGGTCTTGGGGGATACTGCCTAATATGTTGACCATACAGGGGTCTCTGATAAAGAAGTGGATAAAAAATCGCTCTTGAAGATTTAAGTAAAATTTGTACAGAATAGACCTGACCATTACCTCATTTCATTAACAATAAATAACTAGTATATGCCAATTGTTGCCAAGGGCAAAGGCTATTTCATACTTTATATTATTATTTTGAGGACCCTCATGAAAATCACCATTGTGTAACTGAGGCTTCCTCAAAAAATATCTTGTTTATTATTACACTTATTATATAACTGTTATTACTATTATTATTACTATTATTATTATTAATAATAATAATAACACATATCTTTATTGTACCATTGGATTAAAACTCACAATTTAGAAGTCATTTCCTAAAGACAAACAAACTTGCACACTATTTTGCAACAGAATAATACATGGCTAGTAAGTATTGCCGTGTATGAGTAACACAGTGTATATAACAGCTAATAACGTACTAAAGTGGTAAATTTAAAGTATTGGAAGTCAAACTCTTTAGTACCTTAAAAAAATTTGGAACATTATTACTAATGAACTTATGAACCAAACATAGCAGATTACAGAAAAAGAAACTTTTTATCAATTTTTTTGAAATAAGAGCTAATATGGTACAGATTGAATAATAATTGGTTTTGCACTTGTGCGAAGTCACAGTGGGGGCATATATATACCATGCAGTTATGGTATTCATCACTAGTTTATGTCATTCCTACTGCAAAAAAGTGGTATACCTGCCAACATACTAATAACATTTAGCCAAGCCTAGGCAAATTTCCCCCAATAATGACTATATGGGGCAACCTGGTTTGGAAACAGGTTGTATTTTGATAGATCAGTGTGTAAAGGTCATGGTTTTAATTAAAGAGACACTAGTTGCATGGACTACAACATTTTAACTATATGTTAAACACTGTTGATCCAAGATTTCTCCAAATGAAATCCTATTTGATTATATTTCAGGTAAGAAAACTCAGGCTATGTTGCAATCTCATTCAGTCATTCTTTTTATTGGTTTTGCAGTAATGTGTTTTGTCTAGTATCGATTTACTAGTTTGGTCTAAACGACAGCTTAAAATATATATGTTTTTTTAGGTCTGAAAAAGAGTCAGGATTTTAAGGCTTGGGTGATTCAATTGAGAAAACTGCCAGTTTGGTTTGCAGGTATGCTGTACAGAGCAGTAAGATATTAGTGATGATAATTTTTTTTTATAATACATATAGCTCTGGCATTTGGTGTGAGTTGATTTCTGCACGATCGCTGAGTAATCCAATTAAGATCAATTACCATTGTGATTGTCATCACTAATTAACAACGCCGCCTTTGTGTTCTTACAATGTTTTAAATTTATGTATCGAAGTTCCAAACTTTTGTCTTCAGACGTTTTATGTTCATATTTTAGTACTACTTACACATAACAACATACGGCTATGTAAAGAAGAACCCATCGGTCTATACATTTTTGTTTTGTATCCAACGTTCAAATTTTCAATGCAATTTTCTGTTTCCAAGTTGTCTACGTCATTGCACTTAGAATGTTTACGCGTTCTATCTTGACTAAATTTCATAACCTCAACGAGAAGCAAAAAGTTTGAAATAAATACAGCATCTACGACGTTTATAGTTTGAATTTGTGAAGGAAAATCCTCTTTTGTCGATTGATTAACCGTCACTTTGCAACTCGAACTTGGTTTTGCAGAATGTTATAAAATTAAAAGGTTATATATACTCGAAGTCTTAGGCAAGTAATTAAGAAATAAGATTAGCTTGCTTTTGCCAATCTTAAAATAAAACTTCGACTGCTCTTTAAGTTTACCGCTTTGCATTCATAAATCGATGGTGATATTTAAATATTCCCTTACCTTCTCGAATAACGAGCTGATTCTTGAAATACTGCGCAGCAAACACAACAATATCATCTGGCTGCTCTCTCAGAACTTCTCGTGCCAATCCTTCCAATAAGTTTTGAAATCCCGGTGGCACTCGCAATTTTGTTGGCGCATATTGAACAGACATATTTAGTTCTTGAATCTTTCTTAAAATTGTTTGTTTGCGCAGATAATGTCAGAGAAAATAAAGCAGTACAAAACTACGAATCAAACATCATGGCTGCCGCGCGCGCAGTACACAAACTCACGGAAAGTCGACCTTAGCAACCGTTGCCAAGCAAATCGCGCATTGTTTATTAAAGAAGACCGCTGATCAACCTTTATGGTTTTGCAGGCTCATCTAAAAAATTTTCTCCTTCCCAGAATAATTTAAAATTTCTTTATTGATGGTGGATCGGAGAATTTGACGAATGGGTTGTCAGGTTTAAGTCTACTTTAATTTAGACAATTAAAGTTTAATGACTTTTGCCAAAGCAATTTTTTCCGGAGAAACATTAATTAAAACGTTGGGCCCCGGAAAGTATCACCAGGCAAAAAACACAGGTGAGTTGATCGCGCGCTTGAGGATTCTAGTTTACTCCAGTTTACTGTTCTTAACCAAACCAAAAGCAATTTTGCTCTGTGTTAGATGAACAGCAAACCAATTGTCTTTCACATCTGGTTTTTAGAAATAATTTGAGGGGACAACAACGAATGCAGCTATTGCTCAAATTAAAAAATTATTCTTTTAATTTCAAATAAAAGAAGAATTGAAAATTTAGTTCTTCCAGGAGTTCTACATTTCATTGTCGACAGCAGAAGATGTATATCGATGAAAACAGTTTCTGAATTTCCATTGTTTTTGCCTTCTAAAACATCAATTTAAACAAAGCAGTCTGTTTGCCCTGTAGCTTAAAGTCGTTTGTTATTAAAATCGCGCTGAATCCAGTTAATGAGTCTGATCCTTCTCACCTCCACGTTTTGTTTATTTTGTTCTAGTCCTGATCTATCAAAAAGCGCGCTGCATGCTTTAAAAAAGATCAACTCGTACTCTTTAAGAAATGCAGAGAGGTTTGTTCAAACATTTGAAACTTATACCAGGATCCATCTTGGTAATTAATAACTATAAGCTTATATTCGGAATAAGCATATATGCAGATATCGGTTGCAGCTGGCACGGGGCGGAAGCGAACGGCGGATGTAGTGAATTATTAGCATTCTCCATTAATTGGTTGAACAGTAGCCAGTGAATTTTCCAACTACAGTAATGTACATCTTTTTCCCCTTCTTTGTTATTGCAGTAAGTAGTTTTAAAAGATAAATATGATAGATATTCACTAGTAACCAGGGACTCCAATTTTTTTTGGGAGGGGATATTGTCTACCTCTTAGGAAAAAAGTGACCAAATTTTGACATCTGCCTAGAGTGTGGTATCTTTTAGAAACTCCGCGGTATCAAACAGAGAGAAAAAATCGTATACTGCTATCGGAAGTTCAAGTAGGTGTAACTCTAATTTAGTAATTAAACTATGTGTCAGTCATTTCAGTATAGCTGTTACTTCTGATACTAAACCAAGCAAAGAAATCACCAACTGGACTTTTAGTTGTTTTTTCAGAGATCTGTTAAATCAGATAGGTAGTAATCGAGATTGGTTTGAATGGTGTTTTTCTGTAGGTGCGCTTTTGAGTGGTACCTCTTAGGATTGAAATTGACCTGAGCCTTACCCAGAATTGTACCTCTTTAGTATGGGTTCAATTGAATCTTTCTTATGAAGCATCTCCACCTCAAAAAGTTGAAAATCCCCCTCTCCCAGGCTTAGTAGCCATAATATCTTTGTTCTTGATAGTCTTAGCCTCCTACTTTGTAAGGGGCATCGTAAAATTGACTTGGTACTGCTTCTCCTATTGGGGGGGGGGGGGGTTGACCTGGGGCTTGCCAGTTGACATTGAGGAAAAAAGCTCAGAAAGAGTGGGACGCTAAAAAAAACCAAGTGGTTTGAGACCAGCAAATTTCATGAAGGTATAATACTCTTAACTTTCTTCTTTGATTTTAACTGGTGTTACTATTCATGTGACAATCTGATAACCCAGAAAGCTGCAGAGTAATGCAGAGAAATTCTTTAAATTCCCAAGGTGTTAAGGGAATAGGGGTCAGCCAGTGCAGGGTGTTAAGCAGTACAGATTGAAGCAGTTTTAGGATGTCCTGTTTAGAAGCCAAGAAAGCTTCTGGCATCAGTTTTCTGTAAGGGCTACAAATAAAAATAAATTAGAAAATGAAGAAAAAATAGATTTAAATATATTTTTCAACAAAACTTCTGGAAATTCCAGTTCAGGCCCGTCAGAATTTCCCAGTAACAACACAATATGTTGGTTTTTGAGTAGCCCCCATCCATTTCTTACCTCCCCCATCACAGTGGAACTTCATGTGGGAAATATGGACATGTTCTGAAACCACTCAGTGTTAGTTTTGAATTGTTTAAAGTCTACAGGTAGACGCAATGTCCTACGTATAAAGATTGCCTGCTGATGATGTCTAACCCAGCCATTATACCAGTGCCAGTGACAGATATTCAGGGAGATGGAAGATGGATGAGTATAGTATGTTTAAAGAGAATTCATTTAAGTATTACATGTGACATAATATACATGTACTTGTATACTAAATTTTCCATTACATGTATAACACACTGTCTATACATATAGATATGCAGTTCATGTGTAATTATATACTTTTATTTATGATTATATGTTATCTCCCATCACTTTTCGTTATAAATGTATACAATAAGCATGCTAGTTATCTATCTTTATATTCATTATATACTATACCCAAGGGCACCACTCAGATATATTATGGATGGGGGAGGGGGAGCTAGGTGGTTCTAGCAAAGGTTCATTATTTTTTACCCAAAGAAACCCTAACTTTAGAATTTTTACTCCCAAAAAGTCCCTACATTTTAAGAAAATGCCAAAGCATCCCAGTCAGGCAGTAAATTGGGCTTGTGTTATTGATGATTTGAGCTGATGAAAGATACAGTACTCAAAAAACCCCTGATTTTTGGTGACCCAAAAAATCCTGCTTTCTTTCATAGACCCCAAAAAATCCCTTTTTGCCAAAATTTCAGACCCAAAAAATCCTTTGCAACCCCCCTATCATTTAAAAATATTTGACTGGGATACTATATGTACAAGACTGTTAGCCTGCTAGCCAGCTCTCTGGTTGGATTTTAAAAAATCAAAAAAGGTTGTTTTTGAAATTCTTTTGGTGCATGAAATCGAGAAGAGGGGATTGGGGAAAAGTCTCCTCTTCTCG
>JAOBRG010369949.1:0-11901 GCA_027574985.1 Umimayanthus nakama | reverse complement strand
CTATCCTCAGTTTTAATCTGTTGATGCTATTCTAGTACGAGTTTACCCTGGCATTAGAGAACAGCAAAACCCCTTAATATATTGCAATCACAGTGAGTGAATAAACACATAAAATGCTTAAACTTACATATCGATTGTTTTACTTGACATAATCATAACTCCAGCATATCAACAGTGAGATCAGCAGAGATGTTCTTTTAACACGACTCAGGTATCACTTTTAAAAAATAACTTCGATTCAAACTGAAAGATATTTTTTCCTTGTTTAATAACAGGGTCTTTAATTTTGTGATAGTTTAACCCAGTTGGTAATTGTTTAGCTTGTGAATCCAATTCATTTTGATTAGAAAAACAGCTTAAAGTATATGTAAAGAATATTTCAGCCGGTTTATATTAGGCCACAACCTACAAACTAGAACGCATTTTATGAATAATTTACCTGGTATTTAGACAACCATATTGCTCTCGAATATCAGTAATTTGTATCTTTATGCATACTCTGTACATAAAACCTCAAAGGAGTGTTACCTTTATATTGAAAAACAATCTATTACCAAAACATTTTTGGGATAACATAATACTAATCAAAGGAGGCAAAGCAGTATAGAGTTAACCTCAAACTAAACAGAGTAGGTGGCTGGTGGTGATTCGATTAACAAACTTCTTTTTGTTCAACTTGAAAGCAAATTTGTACTGATCCCTGTCTACAAGGGCACCTGGGTCCTGTCTTCCAATAGGGACCTTTGGATTTGACAACTAGTACGAGTTTGAAAAGAGATAAGGCACGAGACTTTACCCGGCAACGACTTTGCTAGTACTGTAACAAACTTGGTCGTACCAAAAAGTCCTTCTCGTAGTCGAAGTCGTACTCGGAGTCACACTCATTGCCAAATCCGAAGGTCTCTAGTTACACGCCTGAGGTTGTCTTAAAGTGTCGATAACTAAGCTGAGATTTGTTTTAGTATCCTCTTTTATCAAATATCAGAATTAAACCTTCGATATCCTGAGCTGTTTCTCTTGTTGCTGCTTGGCCAGCGAGGCAGACTGTCTTTCTTTTAGCTTCACCAGTGCTGTTTGTGCCTTATTATAGACCTCGATTTTTTTCTGCTTCGTGTCGCAGTCAAGTTTCAACAACTGTTGGACCTATCAATGGAACACAATATAGTCAAAAACATTTTCACGGAATTTTAAAGCGGCAAAAGGCTTAAAACCAACGTTTTAAAACAATGGAATGGTTTGTGTATCTGAGAGCAAGATAAGGGGCGGGTCTACAGTTTGTGAAGGTGTTGTTGGTCATTTATGTATCATTTTGGATAACCCAATGACCATGACCTTTGAATTACAGATTTCTATTTATAAAGCGGTTAGCAACCCAAATCCTCAACCAACACCTCCCACAATCCAGCTCTGGCTCCAACACTGTACATATATTAAAGCATTACGTGTACTTTCAGTTGTATTCCATGACGACCACTGACCACTCCATTATGATAACAGTGAACGGGAGAGTGGCACTTGCCACAATTTTGTGTTGTCTCAACACTTATTATCAAGAACTGAAACAAGTGAAAGGATACAATCTTTTCAAAACATAGCAATTCCAATACATAACATAGCAGTATAATGCAAATACAATATTTTGATAATAACAATGTTTATAACATGGATGAAAAAGATCATGATGATAATCGATGAAGATGATGATGATGATAAAAACAATAATATTAATTATCAGATAATAACAATAAACTAAGATCTTTGTTGTGCAAATTTAGATGATTCATCAGAGAAAGCATTTCATGTTCATAGATTTAAGCGCTGTATGGTAGGGTAGGATACATGTTAGATGAGGTTGGACATGAGGTGAGTCGAGGTGAGTTGAGGTGAGTTGAGGTGACGTGAAGTGAGGTGAGGTGAGGAAAGGTGGGTTGAGGTGAGGTAAGGTGAAGCGAGGTAAAGTAAGACAAAGTAATATCAAATACGATAACTTCAGCCAGGGTGGCCTATTAAGTAACGATACAGACACCCAGAGGATCCTAAACTTGTCAGCTGAACAATAGCTCTGGTGCTATAAGGGCCATATACCTCTCTGTCTTCTCCAGGCAGCAAAGTCCTCATTTCTTCCAATTCAGTCTTAATCTGATCAATCTTCATGTTCAGTTCTTCTGCCAGGTCGTAGTTATCATTCACCAACGCTTGAGATTCTTCTTGTCGTAAATGTTTTAAAAGTTCCTCTTTTTTAAGTCGTCTTTCACTATAGTTAGAGTACTGATTGAGCACTGATATTTCTAGTTGAGCTTGCAAAACCTGATCACTTTAAAGAAGAAAGATATGTGTCAGGGAGGTTCTATACACTAACAACTATACATGATTGAACCTAACATTTCCGTATGACTTGACTGTATGGACAACAACTCGTTTATTTCAACAATCTTCAAAACATAAGTTAAATAAATATCAGATAAGCAGGACAGAATTATAGTGGATGGACACCTGAAATAACTATATAGAAGCTAATCTAGTCAGGTGCCCATTCCATTTTATGTAAATAATTTTATGTCTATGGATCAGGAAAGTGGATCAATTGTTAGAAAAAGAAAAAGACGAAAGAAACCCGTTAGTATATAAACAGGAAAAAAAGGAGAAAATACCGCGTGACGAAAAAAAGAGATAATTTAACGCAACTTCAATTACTATTAGTAGAGTACTTATCAAGAAGACGTTCTTTGAGTTCCTGTTTAAAGCAACGAAAACTCAAAGTTTTTAACTGCTCTTCAATCTCGTTCCAGATGTTTGGACCAAAGTATCTAATACTAAATTTTCTACAATTCGTTCTAAGTTTTGGAAAAGCAAAGTTGGGTTTTGATGCCAAACGGTTACTGTAACTATGTTTTGTGTTGATAGCAGTGAAAAAGCTGTCAAAAGCACTTTGAACTATGGAGAACTAGCGTATTGTGTTTGCCGTCATAGTAGCTTACTGATATTATACCCGATGCTAAAGATAGCTTTTAAGAAAGGTCCGACTAAGAACTGTACAGGCCAACGGCAAAGAATGCAAAAAGGTGCTGATTGCGATGCACATTTTTAAGGCGCTCACCTCATTGGCCAAAACACGAAAATCTACTATAACTTCACTATGTAGTACATTGATTTAACTCTAGTTTACTAGTTTATTCCTTTTTAGTAAAATTGCACTGGCGATTATCGAAAATGGCGCGCGCTGATTGGTCGAGAACTTCGTTCTCTCACGCTATAATCATCGCTAGGTGATTATAGCAATTTTCAAAATGGCGGCCAGATTTGTTGGTGTTTCGGAGTCACAAATTGAGCAGTTTATAGAAAATGCCGTGCCTCAAAAGACAAAAGATGCCTCAAAGTTTGGAGTCAAGCTATTCAAAGGTAGGTTGGTAAATTAAGCAAAATTTTCCTTTCGCGAATCATTGATTATCAAAACAGGCCAAAGAGTTGCAAAGAGTAGCCGCAAAGCATGTTTAGGCGCGTGTTTTCTAAATGAAAAATATAATATTTTTCGAAAAGTTTGCTATTTTTGATTTCTTTTGTCGAATAATCACCAGTGCAATTTTACTAAAACAATTAGTCACCTCAGGCTCTGTGAATATCGCGATAGTCACCTCGACTTCGTTTCGGTGACTATTTGCTGTTATTCACGTCGCCTTCGGTGACTAATTGTTAAATAGTGTAAAATTTTTCTAATACTTAATGTAACAGAAATGTCAAGTGGGAAAACGAAATTGCCGCAGAACAAAAGAAGGTTGCCTAGTTTTTAAATTGACTGTTACTTAATTGGATACCGAAAGATGGTGGCTAAAGTACTGCCGTTTTTATGTTTCGTGGGCAACCGCAGCTGAAACACAAATTTAACATGTCGCAAACTAAACACGTTTTTAAAGGTCAAACCGAAATCACTGCACCTCACTGTCGAATCATGCAATACTTGTACATGAAATCTTTAGGTTATAAAATTGCTTTTCAATAACTTTAAGATAATTGGTATACCTTATGCTTTCCAAATTCTCCTTCAGGTTTTGTTCAACAATGTCGAGTTCATTCTCTTCGTCAACCCTGAGGTTGCAATTACCCGCGTTAGAATCAACCAAGGAAATGGTGTCTTCTCTCGCTGGGATCAATACTTCTTTCCTTTTTGTTCTATGTTGCACATCAAGCCCTTGATATATGTCCTTGTTTGAAAGAAATTCTGAATTGCTTGCATCAGAATGGGACTTTAACTCTAAGTCTTCAGTTCTTGTTTGTTGAGTGAATATGCTTTCTCCTGGTGTCCTTGATTGCACATCAAGCTCTGGCACAACGCCCTTGTTTGACTGGCACTCTGGTGTGGTTTTATAAGAAGACATTTCTAACTCTAGATTTTCAACGCTTGAACTTAAACCTGGCAACTCGCCTATCTGTGTTACGACCGACTGGTCTCTCGTTGCACTGCCTTGATCTGAATGAGCCTCTTGAAACAGATAATCATCAACATCAAGATCTTTCTCTTCAACATCATCACGCGAAACATTGTCAACAGCTGGAACACTTGAGCACAACACTGCAAATTGCATGTACGGATAAGCAATAACGTTAATCTCTACAAGTAAGGAAAAAACTTTGGCAAAAAAAATTACCTTGTAAAATCTTTACCAAATAAAATATGATGCTCCCTTAAAACTATTCCAGTCTAGGTCTACTTGTAACAAATACACATACATGTAATTAATTTATTATTTTACATGTAATAACTGATTGCATTTATTTTCATTCTATACACAGTACTCACTCTCCACAAGTAAGGAAAAAACTTTGGTAAAAAATATATATTGTAAAATCTTTAACAAATAAAATATGATGTTCCCTTAAAATTAGTCCAGTCTAGGTCTACTTGTAACAGATAATCAATTGAGTTTATTTTCATTCTATACACTGTACTATACCTTCTGGTTCCTTCTCATTTGACAGACTCTCCTCTGAGGACGTGGGGGTCCCAATGGTGTAGAGTGGAGCAGTGTGCTCTGGGTCATGACTAACTGCTGCCACATCTGCAACTAAATGTATTCCAAGAAAATATGACATTACATTTGTAACACCTATAACCAAGTTTAACGCATACCATATTTTCTCGTGTATAAGTAAACCCCCATTTTTTAAGCCAAAAACAACAATATTTTTGAGAGCTAATGTATAAGTCAACCCCCGTGATTGATGATACAAAACAAAATAGAAGGAATCTTTTTCAATATTTGGTGGCTCCTAAAGGAACCATTTTGTTGGTGGTTCTTAAAACCAGCGAAGTTGTCCTCATCATCGCTATTGCCAAACAGATCTTGCCACTGTTCTGCGGTCAATTGATTATTGTAGATGTCGGGTTCCTTTTCGCAACGGCTATCACTATCATCACCCTTCTCCCACAACCACACATCGCTCACGTATAAGTCAATGCGCAATTTCAGGCTACAAATTTGGTATTAAAGGGTCGACTTATACACGAGAAAATATGGTATTAGCTTACTTTCAATTGAAAAATGATGTTGGTCCTGAGAACATGAGGCAAACTTTACTTCTGGAGGTTTTCCTTTGCTTGTTCTATGTCATCATCACACTTATACCAGTCTTTACTAGCAGTTACTCTTTAATTATTGCACGGTCAGTTGGAGAGGGCATGATGGTTTCGACAACTTTGATGTTTATATAGGAACAAACATAGGGTCGAATCAAAAGTTAATTTTTTCATTCTTCTTTGGATGCTCTAATTGTTCAAGATCAACGAAATTGACCAAAGGATTATAGACAACTTGAAAGCTACTGCATGCTATTAAAAACATAAAAAATCCATTATTGCAAACCATAGTGTACCTTTGATTGTGCTATTGTTCTTGCTGGACGAACACACATCTTCAGTCAACCCTTGGCGTTTATTAGATTCTGAACTGTATTAATGCAATCACAACAAGAAGTCAAGAGAAAAAATAAACAGTTTTCAAACATTTCTATATAGGCTGCAACAGATCCATTCCACCAGTAAAACAATATGTTATGGATGTACCATCGATATCACCATCCCTGCAAATCACAGATCTAGCATTATGTACTCTCTTTGACTTTCTTACCCTGTAGATCCAGACAGTGCAACAGGTTTCTTGTCTTCTGTCTGGTCAGTATCGATTGTACTCTTATCTGACACTTTGTCTTTGGTGTTCTCTGACTGAAAAACTTAGTAATAACAAAATACAGAAAAAAATGTCAAACTGCCTCATTTTTAATTACCGTATTGAGTTCAACCTGCTTCAATGTTGTTTCTGCAGTTATTATTATTGTAATATTATAATTAATTATAATTATAATTTTTATTGGTGTTATCATGATAATAATGTGATCATTATTTATTATTATTAAAATTGTTATCATTATCAACATTATTATTACTGTTAATACTATACCATTAACTATTTGTTTCGGTGTTAGTAGTAGAGGTAGAACTAGGTATAGTTCTAAATACTTTGTTTATCACAGACTGTATTTATAACAGCATAAATAATTATTCAAGATTGCAGAAACAAAACTGATTATAGACAACAAAAGTTAGCTGACAAAGAAAGCAGTAAATATACTATTAAACAACTGTAAACATATGTTATGTAAAATTAAAAGCATTATTTACAAGGAAGTTAAAAAACAAAATAAGCTCTTTGGGAATAGGACCAATAGTTATTTGAAGCACAGCACTCAAAGCAAACAAAAAGTTCGCCTTCTGGCTGACAACATCTACATGGTGTATGTACTTGCAGAGCTCTAAAGTCTCGTGCATTGAGCGTGAGTTTCATGCAATTCAATGTAATCTCACGCTTTCAGGCTCCCTCGAGTATTTCTAAAGCATTAGCATTCTTCTTGAAAATAACTAATATACTGTTTTGGCCGTCAGAAGTGCTTGTAATCATAAAATTCCTTCCTTCACTTCCCATAAGAAGCAAATGTGTCTGAGAAGTGCAAAATTCAAAAATTTTCCAGGGGAGCATGCCTCCGGACCCCCCTTGATGGCATTTGCGTTTTCGTCGCCCCCACAGCAAATAATTTCACTCCTTGGGAAAACACAAACTTGAGAGCTCCATACTTGCCACAGCTGTACAGGATAAGGCTGGAAATATTCTTCAATCATGAACATACAATTCCAGTTTCTAAATAAAATTCCCATTAATGTCTTGGCTGGGTGCATTATTATACACATTCAAATAAATTGTGTAGGCCAAATTACCTTGTTGGGTAGATGGTACAGTATCTGCACCAGTGCTCTCATCTTTCACACTGCCAGTCACAGCAGCAATTGGTATGTTTGCATAGCCTGGCCTGGGGAGAGTTTTCTTCTTCTTCTTGGTTGGGCCAGCCTTTAGTGGAGAGGGAGATGCTGGAAGAACTTCCTTGACAGGATCTGAATTTGATTCAGACTCATCATCAGTGAGCAAACTAACACACAAATAAAACAATATTTTAACATTTTGTGTTTTAATGCTGTGGCAGCAAGAATGAAGTGTCTTCTGTCACAGTAAATAATAGTGCCAAGGCTATGACAGCCTGGGGACTGATTTAATTGCAACCATCCTGAGAGCTGAAGGTATGTTTGATGGTTTTTGGAGAATAATAAAGATTCACAAGGAACCAGTGTTTGTTTAAACTTCACTTTTAGTTTCAAAGTTGTAGGAGAAGATGAAGACAGTAAGCTAAGAGACTTTTTAACTCTTGGCCGACCAAGCTTTTTACTGTAAAAAATTAACCCAGGGGAGGGGGGGTCATCAAACTACCTTCCACTCCTGACCTGCCATTTTGACACCCAGAAGGCCCCTGGGACATATTTTGGGGGTCATATGGAACCCCCTCCCCCCAAAGATTTCCAAATAATTGGACATAATAGATCAATCTTTCGCATTGAAGCAGCTTTGGATTAGCTTATGACTTTCCATAAAAGCAATCAAGTCTTGGCCGCCATCTTTGATCTTTCAAAAATGTTATTTTACACAAAACGGCTACGGCAAATTTTACTGAATTTAGTAGAAAATATATGCTTGCAGTCTCAAATAGGAATAGAATTGGAATAGAATTTAAGAAGAAATTAGAACAAATTTTCCCCAAAATCTACAGTTTTCTATTTCAAACTTCAATTTGCATTTTTCAATATTCAAAAAAATATAAGTGATGACATCATCCAGTTAACATCAAAAGATGCACTTATTATCAAACTACAGGTACTTATAGTTTCATTTTGATTGTTTGAAAGCTTCAAATTATAGGTCAAAAAAAGACAAAGGGGGCCCATTTGACCCCCCCCCTGGGCATTCAAGGGTTAAAAAAGGCAAGAAATAAAAAGTAACAGGATTGTCATTATGCAAAAAATTTCAGCAAAACAGCATTAAATTCTTTATTCAATTCAACATTTGATACAGTGCAGGGTGCAAAATTAAAGGAGTAAAACCGGTCAAAACCAGTTTAAACTGCCTCAGACCGGTTAAAATTTTGAAAAACCAAAGATAGCTGACCCGACTGGACCGGTTAAAACTTGTGAGTACTGTTGATAACATTTTAAGGTACTGCAGCATTCACTCACTGTTGTTCAGTGTTTACACTTGTCTCTTCGTGTTAAACTTGATTTTTGACACTTTAGAAACATTGTAACTTCAAGATTGTGAATGAACGTAAATAAAGCTAGTATTGAACAATGTTTAAGTGTTGGTTCATCTTTGGAACTCTGTCTTTTGCATCGATCACTGTTTGTGTTTCCTGTCAACGCCATTTTTTATTTGAGCAAGCCTGTGATTTCATGTGGCTTGCAGTTTTCTTCATTAACTAGTCCCATGCTTCCGCTGAACCAACGACACAAATTGTGCGATGGCATGACACTGCACTTGCAGGCAGAACATGGATAAATTTATTATCTGGCACCCAAATAAGAGGTCAAATAATAGTGGGAAGAGCAATATTTGGTCTGCCAGTACTTTCACAAGTCATGAAGAAGTGGTAAAAAGTTCCAGTTCTTCAGCAAAGAAACGAAAAAGCTCCAAAGATTACAAAAAAACTCGATCTCGTGACTGGGACAAGAACTGGAGAACTGACCATCCGTGGCTTGAGTTCGATGAAGACAAAGGCGTGATGTACTGTTCTTGGTGCCATAAACATGTTGCAACATATACTCATGCAAACAAAATTCGTTTTTGACCAGTTAAAACTTGTCCTTGACCAGTTAATGTGACCCGAACGGACCGGCTAGAAAAATCCCTAATTTTGCAACCTGCAGTGAAACATGCTTTAATTAAACAAAGATTATTCAACTTATACATGCAACATGCTTTAATGTCAATACCTGACAAAACTCCATACTTATGTGCAAAGCTAGGCACAGTTAACATGTTTCAACAACTACAGTAATGCAACAAAACCATATGCATGCATAAACATTTTCAAACCATAATTTGGCTCTACTGTATGTATCACTTGTACCCCAGTTACACAAACTGAGATTGACTCCTTAGAACTTCAATGTTCAATACTAATCAAGGATTTAATCCAATGGTTAGATTATCCTCCAATATCTTTCTGAACTACAATTTTTAGCTACTGAATGACAAGCCACAAATTGAGTTTTTCTAGACGAAACTTAACACAAACTTCATACTGGGAGACTAGTTTTTAAAAAAACTGTTTTATCTGCGTGGGCGAGTACGCTGAACAAATGGGTTTGATCAACAAAAGTTGATATGGTATGTTTTTCGCCTGTGAGATATAGTGTTTAGCTGATGTTTTGAGCATTAGCCCTTCGTCGGAGCAGACCAACCCATTCCTGTTCTCAATTACCTGGCTGTGCCCAATAGCACTAAATAAATTTGACTATTACCATTTACTGGTTCAGTTCCTGCCTCAGGTAAAATTTTCTCTGTAGCACTTGCTAATGAAGTCAGTTTTAAACCATCACTTTCAGCCTCCAGGTCTGGTGCTGAAACAGGCTCAGCTGAAAACACTGCACCCCCAAGAAGATCCTGTAATTTCTGTGCAGTTCTTGATTCATCGACAGAGCACACAGTTTGACTACACAGCCCATAAGACTCTTGTTCTTCTGCTTGTGTTGGGTCGATATTGATAGTCATGCCACTAAACAAGGAAGAGCCTTCCATAGCAGGTTCTTCTTTATGTTTCTAAGTAAAGTGTTATAAATATTATTTTAGAGTCAACTTTTTACGTCAACATGGTACAAGTAGCCACAGACACAACAGATGCTAACAGCAACAAACTCTGAAATTTACTGAGGTTGAAATTAGACTAGCAACCACTCCAGACAAAACACAAACCATCTAGATACAGAAACTCTGTTTGATAACACTATCTCTCAGCTTCATCAGTTCATGAAGTTTAAACTTGCCATTTATTTGGTGCAGAGGAACATGCATTTATGCATAGGTTTATTTCAACCGGAAGAAGTGTGTCAGCAACTATCATAACTGTATTTATTGTCCTATTCAAAATACTGAACACTGTATATACTAATATAGCAAAGGAAGCCAAATCGAAATATTGTAAAACAGGGTCTCTACAGACTCTAGTGATTAACTAGTTTAAACACAAGGTCGAGGATGAAAAACATCAGATGTAAAACTTTCCGACTCAGCATTCATTTACAAAAATAACTGAAACAGTGACTGAATGAAAGCAAAGCACTAAATATCAGACTAATGTGACTTTAATAAGTATATAGTTCACAAAATCGCTCAATATTTTGATTACCTACATTCTGTTCATCAGTCGTCGACTTGCATCTTTGTCCATGAGTAGGAAAGGGCACAGGTGGTTTGTTCTGTGCCTTATCGTCTGATAATTCTTGTTTTGTTTTCAAAAATCGATTGAAAAATGCCATTTCTAGTTTCACTTTAGTTTTGTGTCCGCCATTTTGTTTCTTGATAGCAAACTCATCAAACTTCGTGTATGCTGTAACAAACTTGACTGTGTCGTTTTCCCTGGTCATGTCCAGTCCCCCCTCTGCAATTGTGGGTTGCTTTTGCATAATTTGAAAAACCTTTCGAGTTCAGTCATGCGTTTCGTTTGTTGTTTTGCATTTGTAAAATCTAAAACCAAGATGATTGTTTTCCCTGGAATATCTTCTTCGATAAAACAACATTAACAATTTCATCGACACTGATAGTACTGCTTCCTGTCCCTTCCTGATTCATGTCCATTGAGTTAACTAATAACACGTGATAAGACCTTCTTGGCAACTTGAAAACCGAGCTTGAAATTGAATAAAACATTTTCTAACTGCCGCTACGAGATTCAGCCGCGGCGTTATTTTTCCACATATGCTCTCACTTTTAATTTAAAATTTCCGATGGTTAGCATTTCCAGCAGAAGACTGATTTTGGCCGATTTCTGTAAGGTTTTCTTATCAATTTTGTTCTTGTTGATTTTGATCATAATAATAATAATAATATACTTTATTAAGGCTATTAATGTCTCAAAAATATCTAGCTTGGCACATGATGAAAACTTAATCAGTAAGGCTCTACTCTGAGAACGAAGTATTCCATTGGTCATTGAACAATAACAGTAACAATAGCTGACACTTTTTAACAATACGCCATTGTGTGTTCTTTATTGGTTATTTGTATTGTGTTTTTATCCAATGGGATCTTTCGTTCTCAGAGTAGAGGGCGACTCAACTTAATCGGAGACCGTACTGCATAATCGAACTAACTCGGGGGTGGAAGCAGAAAAATGAATAATGAATAACGATGAAAAAATTGAAATGAATAATGGAGTAGTTTCCATAAGGAATAAGGAATAATCAAAAATTCGAAAAAGAATAATGAATAACGGAAGATTCCAAAATAAAGATGTAAAATTAGATAAAAAATA
>JAOBRG010369938.1:0-11902 GCA_027574985.1 Umimayanthus nakama | reverse complement strand
TAAACGTCACTTCTCCTGGAGCAAACTTGACAAAATACCTACTCACCGTACCTCCACCGTGACAAAACCAAAACAGACGCCTGCCCTCACTCCCTCTATCCACGTGCGGTTCGTTTCGTGCAAAATGCATTCCAAAACCAAATCAAACAACGTGCAATGAAAGATGTAACAATTTTTAAATCACGTGCAGTGAAAACTGTGCTCCTAATTGGCTACTTACCACAATGCTGCCAATGGCGGTCTTAAAACTTGTTACAATTTGTTCGGACGTGGTCTTAAAACTTGTGACACCTTTCATCACACAAGGCTTATTAGTTTTTGGAATGCATTTTGCGCGAAACACTTTATTTTCTAAAATAGCTCTGTCGAACTGAAAGTTAGTATTTTAAAACAAATTTTATTATTTCCCATACATTCAGTGTCCAGCCGTTGGCGCCTGTGATCTAATCATCTATGGCTCATAGTCATAGTACACTGGTTTTATTTAGTTACTAGACCTTGCATCTCTGATTTCGATAATAGTTTCACGTACCTGAATCACTTGAGTACAAGGAAACCGATACACCAAGTCTTCTGGAGGCAGAGATTAACTGAATCGGTCGCTGATTTATAAACACTTCTTGAAAAGTTCTTCTCAAGCAAGCAGCCATCTTGGTTTGAGCCCGCGAACACAACACAGTAGTTATTTTTGCCTGAGGGGGGGGGGGAATTGAGAGTTAAAAAAACTGCGTCTTTTAAAAACTTTTTATAATGTCAAAACAAATCAGTAGTTGGGAATGTTTTCTCACAGACATTTTTAGTTAAATATAGTGGTTGAATTTACGCAAACAAATGTTAGGAACCCTTGCAGAACATCTACCTTTATAGTATTGGGCCTTACCTTCCCCTTCCCGGCAAAGAATGTTTGTCACTTGTACGTGCTCAATCCAAGATGGCGGACGAGAAGACCGAAGAACATGTTCTGGAGTGTTTTCCCTGTCAGCCAAAGGATTTCAATACTGGAAGGATTCGGCTACCAAGAGAAGTCATCAAAAAGATTGGAGCACGTATTAATCAACCTGTGAAAATAAGACATGACAGTGGGTACAACAGTATATGCTCTGTGTGGCCTCTTGAAGTTGACAACTGCGGTGTTTTTCAAGCTGATTCTTACGTGAAGTTTTGCTCAAAACCAACAGAAGTGAGCAATTCAGGTAATATGCAGGTGTGTTTTGACCAAATGCGTCTAAGAATACCAAGGGATATACGTGTTGTTTATCCTGAGGAAGCTACGGAAGTATCTGTGTCTGTTGTTTTGTCATCGAACTCGAACGAAAATCTTGAGCAATCCCCGTCTGAAGTACAGGCACAAGAAAGAAGAGAAAAGGCTGTGAGATCTATGTTGTTAGGACACTGCATAACGACTAGTTGCTCCATTTCACCGAAACGATTTCGAAATAACTTCCGGACACTACATCAAGACACTGAGAAAATATCTGTGGTGTCGGTTGAGTCATCTTCAGAAATGGAAGAGGCCTTTGTGATTGTGACAAAAAGAACAAAGATTCGCATTACTTCACTGAAACCGTGTAAAGAGGGATGTGAAGATGTGCAGTTTGTTATTGGAGGGCTTGATGATGCAGCAAAAATGTTATATGAGATTGTCAAATTCCCATTTTTGTACCCAGAATCTTTTTCACACCTTGGGCTTGAGTGTCCCAAGGGTGTTCTTTTACAAGGTGCCCCAGGTGTTGGTAAGACCCTGTTAGTGAGGACAGTGGCATCAAAATTTAACACCCGGCTGTTGACGCTGAATGGAACTGATATATTTGGTCCACATTCGGGAGAAAGTGAAGAAAACTTGAGGAAGGCATTTGAAAAGGCTCGGTAAATAACATGCATGTTTGTGTCTGCAAGATTATGTTTATAATAGTATTTGTAAGAAAGGCAGCAAAAAGAGAAGGGCAGAGTCTCTTTGACCTCAACTCTTAACCTACCCCCATTTCGACTCTGTAGGCGGTAGACAAAAATTCAAACAGATTCGAATTCAGGTTTTAGGTTGAACTGCCACCAGGATGTTTTGTTAAAACCTTTTTGTTGTGTTAACCATAAGATTGTTATCACTACCCATCTTCACATACAGTATAACATCAGGGTGGTACAAAGACAAATTAGACTTATAAATAAAACCTTTCTACTGTACCTACCTACCATAACCTTTATAAAGATTAAAAGTAAGTTATCAGAAACACAATTTTTATACCTTAAAAGAAAGCTAAGGCTGATTGTATAAAACTGCATAAAGTTATATGTGACTTGCAATTATAGCAATAGTAATAACTATAATAAGAGTAATAGTTGTTTGTACAACTTTCACAAAAGTAACATTCTAGTATAAAAAGCCAGGACTGACTGAAAAAAAATTATAACCTGCTAAAATCTGAATAGGGCTCTCACCAAAACATAAGAGGCTGGTGAGAAAATTGTCAACAAGTTTCTTTAACTGCTGAAAAAAAAGAAAACAAAAATATATATACTGCAAGTCTGTTAGAATTTTGGTAAGGTCAAGATATGATATTTTTTGGATATGCAGTCAAATTGATTTCTAGGAGAGCTTCCAAGCATCGCCCCTGCATTCTGTTTATTGATGAAATCGATGCACTGTGCCCCAAAAGAGGTTCTAGTGGCAATGAAGAGGAGAACAGAATTGTAGCACAGCTGTTGACATTGATGGATGGGCTAGAGACCAGGGGCAGCTTGATTGTGATTGGTGCGACAAACAGACCCAATGCAATTGATCCTGCTCTCAGAAGACCTGGAAGATTTGATAGAGAGGTACTGTTTGGTCAAGACATACTTTGCATTACTTTATGTTACCAAAGATGATTTGGAGATTCTACATTTTCTCATACTGATTTTGACAGGCATTTATGTTTGCGAAAATGAATGAGGCATATGTTTTGCAGGACTTAATTTTCTTGAATACTATACTGAAGTAATGGCAGTACAGAGTAACTCTTTATAAAATTTCTGAAATCCGGATGTCCAATCTTGCAAAAATCTGTACAGTTAAGATATAATTCATTTCTTGACCTGGCTTCATTTAAAAAGTATTACATTTAAGATCAATTACAAGTTCATATACAGTGTAGTTTTTTAATTTCTCTGGAAGATTACTAAATGCAAAACAACACAAAATACTGTGTTAATCCCTGATGCTCAAAAAAATTAAAAAAAACACTGATTATGTTTGTTTTGAAATGCAGAAGCCTGCTTTGGTGATAATTAATATTTGTTAAAATTTACATTTGAATATTAGAATTGGAAAAAATTTTGATGTTTTGTTTAAGCATCTCTATGATAAAACACTAATTAAAAATAATATTTCAGTAAAAATAAATTGTCTTTAAAATGTTTTTTAATAAATAGTCTTTGCTTGTTCATTCAGAAACTGAAAAATAGTAAGACAGTGTAATATTGAAAACTAATGGTTCCTTGAAGAATATTTATAGTACTTAGTTTAGCTACAGCATTTATTATTATAAAAATGAAGAACAAAAATCCAACATAAGACCTGTTGCTAACAATAATTATTAGTAGAAATGTTGACTTCTGTTAAGCTATTCGTACTCTAACTTTGCACTCCACACTCTCAAAGGTAGTTATTGGTGTTCCAACTGCTGTCCAGCGACTGGCAATACTGAAGGCTCACACCAAAACTCTTCCCTTGGCATCGGATGTGGACTTGGTTCAGCTGGCAGAGATCACTCTGGGCTATGTTGGTGCAGACCTGGCATCTCTGTGCCGCGAGGCAACATTGACAGCCTTGAGAAGGAAATTACACAGGGAAACCAACAAAGCAGGCCCCGGCGAGTCTCAAGGTGAGAAAGAAAGTTTGAAAGTTCAGGATTCCATTTCTGGACCAAGAATTCTTAAAAATGAGAATAAAACTGTCAGCAGTGCTGTCAGTGTAGTTGTTGAAGGCTTTCTTCATTTTCTTTTTTTCTGGATTTTCCATACAGTTTATACAATATGGTAAAAAAATTGCAAAAATAGTGTTAAACTGGATTAAGGTCGGATAGTGCAAAATCAGGTAGGCCAAAAGAGGTTGAATCCAAACTTGGACCCATTCTTCAGGATTCAGGTTTTTACAGCTATAGTTAAATAATCCGAAGGTTGTGGTCAAGGTATTTTGTTGTTGTTTTTTTTGGAAACATTCTATAGGCAAAACACTGAAAAAATTATTTTGAACATAAGCGCTTTTAATGCAACCCCCCCCCCCCTCCCCTCCATCTCAAGAACTTCAGATTTTGGTAATCTCTTTGTAAAATCTCTGGATCCACCCCTGAGCTTTTCCCAGGTGTATGAACCCTGTTTTTGCTAATATGAGTTTAAACTTGTTTTTTCCAGGAAGGTCAATTTGCATGTCTGATTTCCAGCTTTCCATGTGCCATATTGTGCCGTCAATGTACAGAGGCATGCAGGAAGTGGTTGATCTTCACCCAGTGGATTGGGGCAGCATTGGAGGGCTGCAGGATGTGAAATTGGCTCTACGACAGGTAACTAGGATGACTCAATGTCTGGACAGACAAAGAGTTTACACTTGAAATGCCAGCTATATATCAAACCTCACAGGCAAAAAACCTACCATTGATATGATCAACCCTTGTTGATCAAGAGTCTACTCTGACCAAGGGTGAATGGTCAAAATGTCAGCTAGACACCAAACCTCCTAGGCAAAATCATACCATATCAGCCCATGCTGGTTAAACCTATATTCAGCTTACTCGATGTGAGTGCGTCTTCCAGTTTTAATGTCATTAAACCCACGTAACAGCTGGAGGCATGCATTTTAAGCACTTAGAACTAATCTGTTTTAGGGTACATTCAGCAAAATAATGATAAGAAGGTATTCAACTGAGCTGCGAATGTAGGAAGGTGGAGTTTTACCACAAATTTATTTTATGTTTGCTGAATCATTGAAGAGAGACAAGAAATTTGAGCTTTAATTACTTTCAAACAATGAAAATTGATTGGGCTAGATCACACATGAATGGATTGCTCCACAACAAGAAGTAATGTATAATAGTACTGAGTTCTGTAACAGATAATTGCAGGATTCCTATTGTTCTTCACAGGCAGTTGAATGGCCCCTGAAGTTCCCCGAAGCTTTTGCAAGGATGGGGTTGAAGCGACCCCTGGGTGTCCTGTTGTATGGCCCCCCTGGTTGTTGTAAAACCACTCTGGTGAGGGCAGCTGCCACGGCTTGTCACTGCACTTTCTTGTCCTTAAGCTGTGCTCAACTTTATTCACCTTATGTTGGGGACGCCGAGAGGACAATAAGAGAGGTAGGGTGACCAACTCACTGTTACCCCCCTGACTGTCGAGACAGTGTAAGCAACCAGCAGTGTTAAAAAGAAAGGGGAAGGAGGGGGGGGGTGCTTTTGAGCCTCACTTAATTGATCTAAGGTTCCTGGTTTGTTATACAAACACAAATCCTGATCATACCATATGTTTTAGTTGCTCCCGGCTGGGCGTTTCGGTTACCTGTTCACAACCAATGTGACATTAAGTGGTTGGAGGTCTCACCCAGCCCGCTTTCCACAGTCCACAATGATTTTTATCTAAGACATTAAGATACGACTTCATTTGATAGACCACAAAACCAGCATTACCCTACTGTTTTCGTGAAGTACATGCCCGGAATTAGTTCGAGAGACTGGATCAACGGCCAACGCCCTTTTCCATGGAGGGTTGATAGATAGATAGAGTTCTCATTGACAAATTAACGTGGATTGAAAATTATCGATAAGTGAGTTTGAATTCTCACCGGCATCTAGAGTTTGTGCCAATTGTGGACCTAACGCACTAGTAGAGACCAGTCCCATTATTTATCCTGAAAAACTGCTGACCTCGATTTATTAGCTCTTTAGTTATTACAGCTTGCTTGCACTTTCGTATTTGTAATTTGTGGTAAACTATAAACAGGGTTACCACGGTCCTTGAAAATCCCGGAAAGTCCTGGAATTGGCAAAAAAAATTTCCAGGCCATGGAAAGTCCTTGAATTTGGTTTGCGGTCCTTGAAAATCCTGGAATGAGCAAACTTTTTCACCTTTAATTGCAAAAACAATCAAAATTGTCATAATCGGACGTTAGGCCTTCCATATAACCATGTTTGAAAACAAAAACGGAGGCTGAATTTTTCCCCAAGACAAATCTTGTAAAGGTCATTGCTGAATTAGTATACAGAAGAAGAACATTTTTTGACGTAGCGTATTTTGTTTGGTTCAAAGTGTCCTTAAATTTGCTCGAAAAGTTTCTGGAAAGTCAAAAAAAAGTCCTTGAATTTCACATCCAGTTAACAGTGGCAACCCTGTATAAATGTATTAATCTGTAATTCTTCAAGTGCTAATAAATGATTGATTTATAAACTGATTGATTGATCGACCACTAATTCTTTTTTTCCGGTTCAAGGTGTTCACAAAAGCCCGTGCCACTGCACCCAGTATATTGTTCCTAGATGAGCTGGACTCAATCGCCAGTAGGAGATCAGGCGCGTCTACCGGAAGTGGAGTGGAGGCAAGGATTCTTGCTACGCTTTTGAATGAAATGGATGGCGTTGGGGCTTCTGCCAATATTTACGCATCTGCTGAAAAGGAGAAAGCAAAGGCAAACTCCGACAAAAAGAGTAATACTGGAGAGGAAAACTTGGCTCATGACTTTGAAATGACGACGTCCAGTGCAGACTCATATAATAAGATTGAAAAGAAAAATCCTCAGATGACGGTAGGCAACTTGCAAGGTGCTGAGACCTCACAGAGGCAGAAAAGCGGTGTCTCAACCATTAGCAAACCTAGTATTTTGAACAAATGTGAACCAGAAGTTAGTTTTAAAGAACAAGATTTGTCTGAGCTGAACAGTCTAAAGGAAGAAAACTTTTTAACAGAGCAATTTCGCGAACAGTCTGTGCGAGATGTGTTGGTGGTTGCGGCGACAAATCGCCCACATTTAATTGACGGGGCCCTTCTTCGGCCGGGCAGGATGGACCGCGTACTTTATGTTCCCCCACCTGACGTTGAAGCGAGGCTAGAAATACTCAAAGTGCATACTCGCACCAGTCCTCTGGGGGAAGACGTGGATCTTGATGACATTGCGGTTGAGTCTGAGCTGTATTCGGGCGCTGATCTTGAAAATCTTTGCAGAGAGGTAAGAAGGTTTGAGGGTGCAGTTTTTAGTTGATCACGAAAAGGAGCGCTGTAGATCTGAGTCTCATTTAGCTCTAATAAGCCCCCTCACTAATAAGCCCCCGTCTAAAGCTTCAACTGGAAGCTTCTATTAAGCCCCTTCCCCCCCAAAAGAAAAAAAAACAAAAAAATGTGGGCACTCGGACATCCAACCCGATAGCAATATAGCTACTTGCACACGCGCGCAGTAGTTGCAAAAACAAAACAACAATGGCGAGATTAAATTTGAAGTAAATTAAGAAAGTAGGTGCAAAATATACGTGTATACAAAGTTTGCTTTATGATTAAGGGGATTTTCGTTCGACCATGAAAACTCGTTCACCACCTGTTTACATGTACTTTTTGTTTCGTCCGTCAATACCTGGAAAGATAAAAACGCCAACACTTGGTAGAACGGTGTTTAGTCAAACTGTTCGTTTGTCTAGTTTATACAAAGGACCGTTCGATCATAATCTGTTAAAAAACGGCTGTGTTAGCTGTGTTTGCCCGACAAATCAAAACATGACGTAACACTTATCACCATGTTCCAAAATCCAATCAGAAAGGGCGTTGTATCGGAAAAACGCTCTATCGTAGGTTTTACGAGTCCACCTGGGAAATGAAGCCGGTTGACGTTTCGGAAGAAGGATTTCTTATTGAACAAACCAACTGATATTTGGGTAATGTTTTCCACTCCTTTACAAATTTGAAGGACAAATTAATATAAGTAATACACTGACCGACTTATTCCCTTTTTCATTTATATGTCTTAATGTGCGAGCGTGTGCGAGGCTGGATCAATTTGTTAGATCGCTGGCTATCAACCAGAAGGTCCCGGGTTCAGCCTGGCCGAGGGTTGAATTTTGAGCGACCTTTTTTCACCACACCGTCCGTGGACAGGGACGTTAAGCCGTAGCTTTAGTCTCTCGACGTTCTGTCGGGGGATTTAAAAGAACGCACACGCTTGTCGATAATAGAAGGCCGGCCTGTGTTGTGTTGAGGGCCACAGGTTTCCATTTGTCACGTGTAATCAATCGTTTAGAAGAGTTGGCTGTACTTTTCTATTATTGTTATTACTACTACTACTACTACTTTCACTACTATTATTACAATTTTGATTTATTTCTGTGTGTAGGCGGCCCTCTACGCGCTGCAGGAGAAGGGGATGACTGCTGACACCATCCACAAAAGACATTTTGCTCAAGCGCTGGTTACAGTAAGACCATCTCTCACACAGGCGCAGTTGGACTCTTACAAACAGTGGACAAAGTGACCGGAAATGTCAGAGATGAATGCACGTCAGAGAGCTTCAGGTGTTTAGTCAATAAAGCTTATATTCCGTGACCAGATTGTGGATTTCTCGTTCTCATTTGCTATTGTCCTTTCGCTTCCAATAATGCCGAAGTGAAGTGTAAGTTCTCGTATACTTTCTCCATACGTCTATTTCTGTTAATAGGTTAGGATAATTTTGCACTTCATCTTAAAGAATTTAGAGTGAACTGATCATTTCCTATCTTCTTACAACCACGTCAACTTGTTTCACTTGGATACTATAAGGAGAAGATGGATGTTGATTAAGGGGATGGGGCAAACTTTGTAGTAAGGTAAAACAATGAGAGGTTGGAGTGCAGGAGAATCAGAAGTTCCAAGGTTGGTTTTATCACACACAAACACTGAGATCTACACACCAGTCCCAGGCCTCTGACTTAAGAGCCGATAGCACGGTATACACTTTCGGCACTTTATTTACAGATAAAAAGCCAGGCATAAATAGAAAGACACGGAGCTCCTTTTCCTGATCGGTGCCAACTGGTTTGTCAACCAAAAAAAACTCTTGTTTGCGGAACTGAGCTTGTTTTCAAACTTTGTGCAGGCTCGTGTCGAACTAGCTGCAGTTGATATTGAGTTTCTCGTTGGCCCATCCCGAACGGTTGATGCGGGAATTTATTAATCAGTCATTTTGCAAAATCTTCCAACCCCTGTCCCCCTCCCCCTCAGAAGTAAATGATCTGCTCCTTAAAGAGCCGTAGAAAAACCCTAGAAAAAAACAGAAAAACAGCCCTTGAAAACCCTCTGTGGATATAAAGAGAAAGAAAATGAAAAAATGAAGACATTTTTTTCGAAACATAGTTACAAATAAGTAATAACAAATATTTTTCATGTGGAGTGAGATTCCGTGTGGGCGCTGACGATAAAATCAGCTTCAACTTTCGTTTGCCTTAAATCGTGAAGCTTTGTGGCAAACTTTCGCTTGCTCCTGGCTGCCGCGTGTCTGCCTCTCTTTGCTCGGAAGACCTGAAATTACATCGAGACGAGATGTTTTAGAGACTAGTTTTATTTATCTCTGCTGAAGAAATAGTTTCTATCAGGTTAACAAATGTGGTTTCTGGCGCTTAGAAAAATCTTTTCAAAAAAATATGTAGTAACGATAAAGATGCCCTGACAGCAAAGAAGGCTAGAATCATTGGTGTTTGTTGTACCAAATATTAAAGGAACGGCCAAGTCAGGTTCACACTAGCGATGGAAGCACAGACTGGAGAGGCCATCTGTTTTAGCATGGACCGGGAAAACGGTGACAAAATCGCAAACAGAAGCTCAACGGAAGCAAAGATGAAAAGAACGGAACATTTCTTTCCTTCTCTTTTGCTGCCGTCGTGCTTCCACAACTTAGTTAGAAGTGTGTACCAAATTTAGGACGCGTAGAAAAAAAAAATCATGAAACTCTTTTTCAATCCCGCAACGTCGTCAGAAAAACACGGCTTTGAGAATCGAAGCGAGGTTTCCACTTTTGGTCCCGTCGTATTGGTTCACACTATCTTCCTCCGCACGCAACTCAGTGAGGCAATTTGGCAGCTGTAGGCTAATATATTGCTAATGCGGGAAAACGATAGATAATGATTTCTAGTAACGAAACCGCGAGTCGCAACCTCTTTTTCTCTTATCCACCACCGCTATCATCACTACAATTATCATCACTCATTGCCCCGTATTTGCCTACAGTTGCCAAATCAACCAAATTTGTGCTAAGGCGAGCAAATGCTAGGATATTATACTATTGTAGCGCAAGGAAGAGCCGTGGCCCATTTCTCCTATCCGCCACCGCTATCACCACTATCATTTTCCATCACTAAACCCTCATGTCCGTCATCTGATGCCTTTTAGCATTTAGTTGTATTTGCCTACAACTGCCAAATAAAGCCAAAGAGTTGCCTTTCAGAGTTACCTTTTCACTTCCATCGTTTGAGTGAACCAGCCTTTTTAGCATATGAAAATCAGAACAACTGTAACAAAAATCATCATTAAACTATTATCAATTCTGACTATCGGGTTAATTATAGCATAATTTCACGTGGAAAACAAGCTTGAGTGAGCCTGAGGGCAATAGAAGTTGCTTACCATACATAAGTTATAGTGTGTCCCAGGCCCAAGAGCCGTTTGACAGCCGTTTCCTCGTCGGTGGTGTATCTGAGGGCCTGGGCGAGAGTTGAGCTGTCAGTTTCAGGAAACAGATCCTCCAATCGACGAAGCGCCATTCCTGTGTTTGAAACAGAAGATTAAATCGAGGTACGCTGTTTTTATGAGAACCTTTTTATATAAAACCGTGAGGCAGAAAAAAGCGTGCTATTAAGAACAAACCAGAGGCGAGGAAAAGCGAAGAACTTTTATTTTGGAAACTTCACTAAATCATGTACCGAAGTCCACCGAAATCAACCGAATAAGGCACTGGTCTGATCGGTCAACCTCAAATTGAACGAAACAATTGTCAGAGCCGTGCTGCATATGGCTAAGAGCGGCCCAGTTTTGTTGTTCGGGAGCTTCTTGAGTTATGGCGGGAAACTAGACGCACGCAATGATCTATGGTCTTAAAAAGTGGTGCATTTATAAAGCGTCTTTTCCATATGAAGATGCTCAAAGGCGATTTACAAAGATCAATTTACCCCCAGCGGACCACTGAGAAGCAACTTTACAAAGCGATCCATGTATGCTGGTACTCATTTTACCGACCCCGGGAGGATGGAAAGCTGAGTAAACGTAAGCGGGAAAGAAGGTCACCCAAGTAATCTACCCTCATCCAGGATCGAACTGGGGACCTCAGGATTGGGAGGCAGAGATCTTTACCACTGCGCCAACCCCTCCGCTATGTCTTGAGCCTACCATACTCGACGGCTTTTCAATACCTACCATACTGGGAAAACACGTTCAGTGTCTCAGATGAACCACAAGACTTATCTCCGTCGTTCAACTTGTAACTGTGTGCACTACCGACCATTTCCGGTCTTGGGCCCGACTGGGAGCGATCCTCCAGGTACCTCAGGGTGTATGGCTGCAAAGCTTGCTGGGTAAGGGCCCGGATGGACGCACGCTTGCGATAGGTAACTCGAATCAAGAACAACATCAAGAAAACGCCACACACTATGGCCAACATGTAATACCTAAGAGAAATTCAGAATTGAAGGGGTCAGTTTAAGGAAAAGCTGTTGGATTGCCCTTGATGTCTGCAATCGTTTCTGTTATTAAAGTTTGTACAAATGTAGAAATTTCTATCTAGATATCAAAACATAACCCTTATCTTGACTACTATTTTTTCTTTACTTGTTGTCCCGTGTTGGACAAGGAACTGCAATAAACTATGAACAATTCAATTCAACTTTTACTAGAAGAAGAAGAAGAAGAAGAAGAAGAAGAAGAAGAAGAAGAA